>JAPVLO010005478.1:0-38100 GCA_027257055.1 Cephalopachus bancanus | reverse complement strand
GAGCCCCTGCGCTCAGGCCCCAAACACACCTGGTGTCCCGAAGGGGAGGCGGGAGCCGGACAAATCAGAGGTCTCGAGGGCGGAAATCACAGAATCACTGGAGATAATAGGGCAAACTGAGGCGGTTCAGCGATCCTGCTCGTGCTAATGGGATGCTGGAAAGATGAGAAGGAAGGAGGGATCCCTGCCATCACATCCCAAAGTGCTGGGATTACTGGCGTGAGCCTCCACGCCCGGCTTTCCAAACATTTTAAATTGCATACCCTCTCAATAAAACATTTTTGAGCATGGCACCTCTCCAAGTGTCGTCTATTTAACAGTGGATAATGTATGAATACCATTGTAAGGAGATTATGTATATGATAAAAAGGAAATCTAAAAGAGTGAAAAACTTAAAAGTCTTGCTTACACTGCGAGATACTGTCAACCTAATTTGAAGATCACGTACAGGTGCTCCCTTGTGTTTCAAGAAGATCGTTGGCATCTCTGGCATTTCTGAGGACCAGACTGGGGGTGCCTCCGTCATTCTGGGATACAGCCCTTCCGAAAAACAATCATTGGGGTTTTTTAAGCCTCTGCTTGCATTTTAAAGGCCCACTCCCCTTTTTCTCCTTTTGAATTAACGGATTAAAGGGATGTTGATTTTACCCTTATCTAAAATGAATCATTCATTAACTTCTCTAGGTTTACTATTAAGAATACACGAGTTGGGACACACACTACTCCTGGTCATTACTTATCGGCCTTTTGTTAGGAACCGCTATGTAAGAGGCTATTAGGTTCCAGAATATTGTATTTTTAATTAAGCTGTTTTTAAAACAGCTGCATGTGCTTTTGATAAAAGGAAATTCGTTGCAGAAGGATCCTCTTCATTCTCCACTTCCCGGAAGTAATTACAACAGATACTTTCTTGGTTAGCCTTAGGAAACTTTCTGATTATAATACAGTGTATATATAAATATGCCCTCCTCTTTTTCTCCCACAAGTGGGCTCCTCATACACATGCTATTCTACACCTCTCTTTTGCCACTTAATACTGCGTATTAAGCATTTTCAATATCCACGAGTATAAAACCACCTCATTCTTTTACATGACTGCATAGCATTCCCTTGAGGAAACATAAAAAATGTATTAACTTGTGCCCTATTGATGGACATTTAGATTTTGATTGCTAGCCATTAAACACTGCTGTAGTGATCATCTGTGTGTGTGTGTGTGTGTGTGTGTGTGTGTGTGTGTGTGTGTGTAGGAGCTATATCTATATCTCTGTATATAGAGGATTACCTGAGCCCTTGGGTTTGAGACCATCTCTATATCTCTATATATCTCCGAGGGCCCTTGTGTGAGCCCATCTGTGGTATAAACAAAATAGAATTATCTGGGACTGTACTGTGAATCATTTCATTTTAAGTTACGAGCTGTTCAAAACAGCACCTTTATAACTATTAGAATAGTACCTTAATGCCCTTGTTCCTGTTTTCATCCTGGGTGAAGAATGTGTGATGAATTTATTCAGAAAATAGAATTTATTCAGAAAATAGAATTCAACTTTGTTGAGCTGTGGCTGGAAAAGTTGTTTAACTTCTTTCTGCCTTGGTTTACTTACCTTAAAACTGAGGAGCTTGATAGCACCTCTCCCTTGGGTTGTTTTAAGAATGAGTTAAATAATGGGAATAAATTATAGGTGAAGCAATTGGGGCAGTGCATGGTGGGTAGGCTGAGTATATGTTATAGCTATTTACTTTTAAGTTTGTTTAATGAAAAGAGTCACGTTGTTGCATCATGAAAAATAGTTTTCGTTTTCTAACTGTAAAATTATATAATATTGAATATGCTTTCCCCAGCTATATACGCTACCTTCCTATTAGCTCTTCAACCTGGTTAGAATGACTTTGAGAATTAAGGAAAGCTACTAAGCCTGGACTAAATATGCAAGAAGTAAATGTGAGAGGTGGAAGTGACTACATTAGAAATCCAACCATCTTTTGTGCTGTTTCTGTGGGAAAATGTGGTTTAAATTCCAAAGTAAATGGCATGTATGCATGTACACACAGGCATGCACTCACTGTCTTCAGTTATTCTGCTGATTTTTCTGTGTATCTTGTAGGTTGTATGTGGTTAGGGACATGCTTTATATGTATATTTGTATTTTTCTAGTTCCTAGCATAATGATCTATGCCAGCTAGGCATTTTAAAGACTATATATATATATATATATATATATATATATATATATATAGAGAGAGAGAGAGAGAGAGAGAGAGAGAGTCTATATAGAGAGAGAGTCAGAGTCTCACTCTCATGTCCAGGCTGGAGTGTGGTAACACAATCACGGTCACTGGAACCTCGACCTGCTGGGCTTAGGTGAATCCTTCCACCTCAGGCTTTCAAGTAGCCGGAACTACAGGCATGCCCCATCACTCCCAGCAAATTTTTTAAAAAAATTTATTGTAGAGACAAGGTCTTGCCAGATTGCCCAGGCTGGTCTTGAACCCCTGGGCTCAGGCAATCCTCTAGCCTTTGTCTACTGGGATTACAGGCATGAGCCACCACATCTGGGTATTTTTTTGTAGTTTTAATGGGAATTTTTCTAATGTCAAATTAGGTTAAGCATCTTTTCATATATTTATTTACCATGTGTATTTTTGTGTGTGTGAAGTGTTCGTTCAGATACCTTGCACATTTCTTTATCAGGTTTTTTGTTTTCCTGATGTTGAGTTTTAAGGAATTATTACTGTTTTATTTTATTCTGTTATGGAGATGCGGGGCACAAGTGAGGGTTAACTACAGAAGTAGGCTGCTTGCAGGTGAAGCTCGGGCCTCTAACCTGCTCTCACTCCGCCGGGAGTGGACCAGGTGCCCTTTGTGTGGTCACACGACCCCTTGCCCTTCTCCTTTCCCCCAGCAGGGTCCGGTGGCTGCCCATCCCTTCCTGGTGCTAATGGGACTAATGTGCAGGGTCCACTGGCGAGTGAGAGCATACAGTATTCAGTCCTTGGTTTCTGTGATAGTTCACTTAGGATCATGGTCTCCAACTCCATCCAATTTGCTGTGAGGTCCGTGATTTTGTTCTTCTTTAGGGCTGCTTAGTACTCCATCATATGTACCGCATTTTCTTTCTCCATTCCACTTTTGATGGGCAGTAAGGTTAGTTCCATGTTTTTGCTAATGTTTATAGTGAGGCAATAAACATGGTGTACAGGTGTCTTTTAAGAAACTTTTAGACCGAGCTCGGTGACTCAGCCTGTAATCCTGTGCTTTGGGAGGCTGAGGTGAGTGGATTCCTGAGCGCGCGGGTTCAAGACCTGCCTGGGCAACTTGGCAAGACCTCATCTCTACAATGAATCAAAAAATTAGTTGGGCGTGGTAGCGCAGGCCTGTAGTTCCAGCTACTCGGAAGGCTGAGGCGGAAGGATCGCCAGAGCCCAGCAGGTGGAGGCTGCGGTGGCCGGGAGCGGCCACTGCACTCCAGTCTGGGCGACAGAGTGAGACTCCAACACACACACACAAAAGAAATTTTTCTTTTTTAAATTTTCTGGATACAAGTTTACTGGATGTTATTTGCAAATATTGTCTCTCAATCTATGGCTTGTCTTTTTTTTTTCTTAACATTGTCTCAGCGCAAAACTTTTACATTTTTATAAATGATTAGTTATCAATCTTTTAATTATGTATTATGCTTTTTGTGTGTCTAAAAATTCACTGTCAAATCCAAGGTCACACAAATTTTCTCACGCTATCTTGTGGAAGTTTTAAAGTTTCACAGTCTAAGATAGGTCTCTCCCCATTTCGAGATATTCCTTGTACACAGTATGAGGTATGTGTCGCTACTCACTCTATGCAGGTGTCCAATTGTTCTGCTACCATATGCTAAAAAAATTGTCTTTCCCAGCAGGTCGAGGTTGTGGTGGCCGGGAGCGGCCACTGCACTCCAGTCTGGGCAACAGAGTGAGACTTCAACTCTAAAAAAAAAAAAAAAAAAAATTGTCTTTTTCCAACTTAATAGCATTTGTACCACTGTCCAAAATCAGTTGACTGTGTGAGTCTGTTTCTAGGCTCTCCTTTCTGTTCCAGTAATCTGTGTGTCTATGCTTTCATCAGTGGTGTACTGTCTTGGAGTTGCAGTTTTATAAATTCTGCTTTCCTTGTCTTTTCCTATAAGTTTAAAAGTCAGCTTGCTGATATTTACCAAAAGCTTGGCAGAGATTTAGGTTGGGATGTACTAATTTTAAAGATTAAAATGGGGAGAACTGATACCTTAACAATGCAAAGTCTTCAATCCATGTACATGACTCATCTCTACATTTATTTAGCTTTTAAACATTTCTTTCATTGGTTTTTAAATAGTTTCAGCATACAAATCCTGCACATATTTTTGTTAATGCTCTACCCAAGTTCTCCTGTTTCTTTTCTTTTTTTCAGTGCTATTGTAATTGGTACTGTATTCATTTCAAATTCAGCTTATTATTTGGAATAGGAATGCAGTTGACTTTTATATAGAGATTGTATCATCCAGCAACCTTGATAATCTCACTCATTAGTTGTCAGAGATTTTTTTTTTTTTTGAGTTGGAGTCTCACTCTGTCACCCAGGCTGGAGTGCAGTGGCCACTCCCGGCCACCGCAGCCTCGACCTGCTGGGCTCCCGCGATCCATCCGCCTCAGCCTTCCGAGTAGCCGGAACTACAGGCGCGCGCTACCACGCCCGGCTGATTTTTTATTTTATTGTAGAGATTAGGTCTCGCCTGCCTAGGCGGGTCTTGAACCCATGGGCTCAGACAATCCACTCACCTCAGCCTTCCAAAGGCGCGGGATTACAGGCTGAGCCACCGAGCCCGGCTGTCAGAGATTTTTTAAAGAAAAGTTTTCTGAGGACAGTCATGTCTTTTGCTAATTTAGACAGCTTTATTTCTTGCTTTCCAATTTGTACATCTTTCATTTCTTTTTTGTATCTACTGCACTGGCTAGGACTTTCAGCATGTTTTGAATAGACGTCCTAAGAGACAAAATCTTTGCCTTGTTCCTGCTCTTATAGTGAGAGCATTCAGCGTCTCCTGAACATTAAGTGTAATATTAGCTATAGGATTTTTTAGATTCCCTTTATTAAGGACATTTTCTTCTGTTCTTGATTTGCTGAGAATGAATTATTCTCATTATGAATTAATAATTATGAATGGATGTTGAAATTTGTCAAATGCTTTTTTGGGAATCTTTTGATGTGATACAGTTTTTCTTTTCAGTCTATTAATATGGTGAATTTCATCAATTGATTTGCATTTATTTTATTTGCTTTGCTTTTCTTAACCTCATTTGGTTGTGCTGTTGTGACTTTTGTATATTATTGGATTTAATTAGTTGATATTTTGTTGAGTATTTTGAATATTTTGTTGACTATGACCATGAGGAATGTTGGTCTACAGTTTTCTTGTAATATCTTTGTCTGCTTTTAATTAGGGCAGTGCTGGTCTAGTAAAATAAGTTATACTATAGGATATTGGCCTACAGGGATTTTTTCCCCCCTTCTCTCTTTCTTCTTTTAAGTTGGAGTGCCACGCTGCCACCTAGGCTGGAGTGCAGTGGCATGATCACGCCTCACTGCAGCCTTCACCTCCTGGGTTCAAGTGGGTTCTTCCACCTCAACCTCCTTAGTAGCTGGAATGTAGACTCACACCACCATGCCCAGCTATTTTGTTTGATCTCTTTGTGGAGATGAGGTTTTGCTGTGCTTTCCAGGCTGGTCTTGAACTCCTGGGCTCAAACTGTCCTCGGGTCCAGGCTCTCAAAGTGCTGGGATTGTAGGCATGAGCCACCGAACCCAGCCTGTAGTTTTTTTTTTTTCTTCATGTAATACTGTTCTCTGCTTTTAGTATTAGGGTGACGCTGGTCTGGTAAAATAAATTGTAAAGTGTTCCCTCCCATTTTCTGGCAGGGAGGATATAAAATTGGTATTATTTATTCCCTAAATGTTGTAATTTGCTAATGAAACCACCTTGACCTGAATCGTTATTTCTCAGAAGACTTTTAATAAAGTATGAATTCAATTTAATGTCTGTATGTGTCTATATGTATGTATAATCACATATGTGCACCCATACACATCTACCCATCTATATTGAGGTTCTCTATTTTCTCTCTTGAGTTTTGGTCGCTTGCCTCTTTCAATAAATTGACCCATTTTATCTATATAAATGAATTTATGAGCATAGGATTATTTGTAGTATTTATTATCTTTTAATGTATGTTAGATTAGTAGTGGTGACCCTTCTTTCATTTATCATGTCAATAATTTGGTGTCCTCTCTATTTTTTTCTTGGTCAACCTGACTAGAGCTTTGTCAATTTTATTTTAAAAGAATCAATTTTTGGTTTTATTGATTTTTCTCTATTTTTCTATGTTATATTTTATATCTGCTCTAATCTTTATTTCCTTTTTTCTGTTTATATTGGTTTTAATTTATTCTTTTCAAATTTCCTACAGAAGCAAGCATAGGTTATTGATTTCTTTTTACTTTTCTAACAGATGCATTTAATGCTATACATTTTCTACAATGTTTGTATTTAAATTTTCAGCAAAACCACATGGCTTATCAGGGAAGTGTCTTGAGAGAATGGTGTTTGTGGGGCACAGAAAATATTTTTGCATAATCATGGGGTTTACTTAAAAAAATGGGAGTCAGTGTCTGGCAGAGAAAGAAAGACTAAAAAAATTAATGTTTGTAAATGAAACTGCTATGAAAGAAAGGGCATTAAAGTTAAACTTTAAGGTGTAATTAACAGCTATGTATTTAACAACTATATACTTGTATTTTATTTTTAAATGATGTTAGTGATAGTGATGATAATCTATGTGATTGCTACTGAAAATAACTATATGGCCATACTATACATACTCAAATGTCTTTTGGAAGACATCGTCATGCTGCACACCATCAAATATATGTCACCTGCACAGTTTTCTTATTTCACTTATGAATGATAGTTATCAATATAGGAGAAGCCTATGTCCATTTTTACTGATTCATATGTCTCCCCTCCTCTTTTCCTACAGAAATGTTGAAACGATTATCAGGATTGGCACAAACTATTTATCATAATTTGTCAGGAGATAACAGCATTCATAATAGGAATGCTTCCTTAGACTCTGTGAGTAGTTCTGTTCTGATTTAAAATAGTAAGACCTAAGTTCTCTGTCCTTCTGAGGAAAAGAATTTAATATAGAAAGGAGTAAGCAGCCTCCCTAGTGCTGGATGGGAGTGAGGATTCAGAAAAATATTGAAACCTTATAAATGATCCTTTCCAGTAAGTTTGTAGCCTAAAGCCACAGCGATGGGAACAAAATACTAGATGAGATTTGAAGGGTCTTCCTGGTTTGTACACCTGGGACTTGATCAGTGCCAGACTGGTTTAAGTCCTTCTCATCATTGGCTATTCATGTTCCATAAGAAAAATTTAAATGGCAAATGAGGGAACTGGAACAACTTTTGGTTTTGAGAATATAATTTTGCTATTATAATTTTATTTAATACTTCTAGTATAGTTTGTATTGCTTTTTCCTAAGGACAACATAAGGAATCAAAAGATGTTCTTTAGTTTTCTAGAAAAAAAAAGAGGTAATTCCCAGTGGTTAAAAGAGTTTTATTCAACTACTCTCTTAATTTTAAATATGAGGATTTTACCTTTAATAGTTTATGATCTTTGCTTCTCATGATTTTTGCTTTGGGAAATTAGGATAATAATGCCATAAATGGGATAATATTTATAAAATGCTTAACATTTATAAAAAAATTAATACATCACAGTGGCTATAATAATTATTACTGTTGGATCACAGTTAGAAAGAGTCTTAAGAATATGAATTAGGTAAAACAGAAGATGAAAGTAGAATGATGGATCTCCTGTTTGGAAGTGAATGCCTTTTCCCTGGTGCACTGACAATCTTTTGTCTAAACGCTAGCAATCACCTCAGAAATCGGACATGGAATTGATTACTACAGCACAACAGGATGTTCTGGAGCATCTAGCGTATGCTGAGCAATTGGTGGTGAGTCTAAAAGATGTTATTAGACAGAAGGATGACCAACTGCAGCAGAAAGATGATGCTTATCTTTATCCTTTTTTGCAGAGCATTTGATAAAGGACAGTTACAACATTCACTTAGATTTTTGTCTTTCCTTAGATAATTAGAGATTCGAATTCTAATTTCCCTAATACTGTTTCATTATGCCTATTGAAAACAACTTTTGGGCCAGGTGTGGAAGCTCATGCCTGTATCCCAGTACTGTGGGAGGCTGTGGTGGGAGGATCACTTGAGTCCAAGAGTTCAAGACCACCCTGGGGAACATAGTGTGACCCCCATCTCTGCAAAAAAATTAAAAAAAATTAGCCTGGTATGGTGGTGCATGCCTGTATTCCTAGCTAGTTGGGAGGCTGAGATGGGAGTATTACCGTTGCCGTGAGCTATGATCATGCCATTCTACTCTAGCCTGGGTGACAGAGTGAGACTCTGTCTCCAACTAAATAAGTGAATCGTTTGTGTTATGTGCTAGGTAAGTGGTGAATAAGCATTTATGACTATCATTTTTTTCTCTGGTAGGAAGAGAGAAAAACAGCTGATGAAAAAATTAAAAAACTAAAACTTTGTGCTAAGACCAAATTAACAACTTTGAATAGACACATAGAAGAACTGAAGGCACAAGGAAGGGCTGCTCTGAGTACAGACCTCAGTCAGAGGAGAAACTCTCTAAGGTATGGTGACCAAGGTAGCAGATCTTCACTAATCACAAACATTTAGGATGCTAAAATGGTAAACTTTTAAATGATGTTTTTTCTTATTGAGTTTATAGTCCAGCTGCACTACAGGCCTCACTGGGATAATACGAGGTCTACAGAAATCATGGATATGAAATGCCAGTTGTGACTTTCATGGAACTACAAAAAGTTCACAGGAAGAGATAAGTACTCAAGTGAGGATTATTTCTCACGTATTAAAGAGGAGGAACACATACCTTCGGAGGCGTTTCATCCTTGCTTAGAAGATCAAGCTAGTTGACCAAAAGTAGACTGTTGAATTAGATGCTCTCTAAGGTTCCTTCCAGCTCTGAAGCCAGGTAATTCCATAACTTAACACAGAATGTTCTACGTCCTCTCATATGGCTGCATGTTGGTGAATTAAACTTTCATACATTGTGTCCTGAGTCAGTTGGATCACCTTGTGCTCCCCAGAAGGACGGTCTCTAGGTTTAGACTGCCACCCGCAAACCACTTTACTGTCGGGGATACAGAGGAATAAGGAAAGTGCTGCCTTTTGAGGATTATTGTCCCAGCACTCATTCTCATTACCTTTCGTCTATGTTTAAGCCCCTAATATTCACATTCAGTCTGCTCCTTAAGAGGACAAGAAGGTTCAGTGTTGTGGAGACTTTGGTATAGAAGATATGAATGCAGGCATATCACATGTGTACACTATAGTTATAAAATGAGCCTAGACTTCACCCGTATAAAATAAATCTTTTTATTTTCTTAGTTTCAATCTGATTCACTCTTTGACTTGCTACTATTCTTACTTTCCGTGCTCTTAGTTCTTGGGAAACACATTTTTTTCCTCCTGAGTCAGAGTCTCCCTCTTTTGCCCAGCCTGGAGGGCAGTGGCATACTCATGGCCGCTGCCCCTGGCTAAGGGAAATGAAGTTTTAATCAACTTTGTAGGCACAGCCCTTGAGGCCAATAGTTAGCACCCCATTGTTCTGCTGAGTCTTTCCTCAGAGAACATTACTTGACTTGAATTGATAACCTTATTTAAGCTTATTTTAAAAGCTTTTCTCAGTCCTCACAAATTGCTTTTTCATCTTGATTCTTCTTTTCTTACTTTCTGGCCTTTTCTCTGATCGTTCTCTTCCCCTGGCTGTGGTGGTGTTCTCCTTTCTCCATATTGCTTTGTTCCTTCTAACTTTCCCTCAGCCATGCTGCTAGATTTTTAAATTATCCCTTTTATACTCTGCTTTTCAATTTAATTTTCAGATCTGAGACCTTTAACAAATCAATGTCTTAGTTTATTTCCTTTCTCTGTTAAATAAATGATTTGTGAGTTCCAATAATCAGTCGTAGCAACCCTTTAACTTTTATATTCTCCGTACAGAGGTAACCATTCCGTGGAAAGTATAGTTGAAGAAATGACAGTATTCCTCAGATGCTTGACTGAATAATATGGGAAAGAAAAGAAGTGTAAAATGATTCATTGTAGTTCCAGTAAACAGAACGTGTTTTTTTGGGGGATAATTTGGTAGCGAGGCAGAATCTGTAAGGAAGAACTTTTGGGGAAGAAAAAAATTGACTATTGACAGACTTAGACTTCCCCTCGTTGGCTCTTTTCTGATGTTTCACTCCTCACTCCAAAGCTATAGTTTCTTGAATTCTATCCTTAATTCTTGAAGACAGCAAGACTATGGGCTTTCTGTTAAGGTTTAGTCCTCCAGCTTCTTCTAGACTAAAAGGTGTCAAAATTGGAAACTCGGTACAATTTCCTCCCCTGCACTATCTTCTGGGTTTTGATTGTTCTCCAGTATTTTCAGATGGCTGTTTTCTGTTTTTTCTACTGTATGTGGCTGTTCTCTGAGAGAGGATAAGACTAATAGGAGCTACTTTGTCGTAATGAAACCAGAAGGTTCTAGGATTTCTGAATTGTTAGGTCACCTGGTTTTTCATGCTCTCATCAATTTAACAAGATTATAATTAAATGATTGTAAGGGGAAAATTAGATCAAACAGCAAAGGCATTTTACTTGTAATTATTTTAAATGATGCTATTGTTGAACCTGGAACTCTAATGAGAGATAGAGACCACAAAGAGCCAGCTCCGATGCAAACACACGAGGGTCTTTATTCAGGCTCGAGTCTGGGCTCTCGCATGAAGTTCATAGAGGCTTCATGGACGGGAGCCCCGATTCACAATGGCAAGCAGTTTTTATTCACAATTACAGAGGGAGGGGAAAGAACTTTAAACTTGATTTTACATGATTGGGTAATTTCTCCTAATGGGTACGGGAACACTTGGTATTGGTGGGTGCTGCCTGTGATCGACAGAAACCCACTTAATGGGCAGAGTGGAATGTTAGATAAGTTAGTTCCATACAGTCTCTGCGTATGAAGTAACCTGAGCCGGCAGGCAAAGGGTTACATTAGCCCTTTAAGTTTCCAGCCCAAGGTATGCTTAGGAAAGCTTGTTTGCTTAACATTTACATAACATAACATGGTCATTATGGGACAACAAAAGCCAAACATAACAAAGTTTTAAATATGAATGCTGCAAACACATACAGTGAATGTGGGGTAGAAATTCATATTACTAATTCTGGGAATTTATAAAATATCCCCAGCGTATTATAGCAAGGCGGTTTCTTTTATGAAAGTCTTTGTTCCCTGGAGGTTTACATAGCCACTGCGTGTAAATTATCGCTGGGATAAAAACCGGTGATAGAGAGCAGCTGGCGCCTCTGAGTCTGCTGCCACCTTGTAGGAATGTCTGAAAGGGGCTTATCGCTTTATCATTTGCATCCCGTTGTAAAAGCAGAAGTTAACCTATTAATTTGGGGCTGACAGTACTTAACCCAAGAGTTCTAAATACAAACACTAGTTACGCCATTATACAAGGCACCCGACATATGCCTGATTCTACGGGGTCTGAGGTAGGATTTAAAGTACTAAGATTTCATTTGAGGTAGAATTAAAAGTACTAAGATTTCATAAAATACATGAGGTAGGAATACACAAAATATATAGTAAACATGAGGTGGGGATATATATGAAATATAGTGAAGTAAACGCTACTTTTACAGCAAATATGGGTTTTTTTAAGTTTCTTGGTTTCTTGGTTCTCTCAATAGTATGCTCTTAACCTAAATCTATTGTTGTCCTCTCATTCCCCTCTTCTCATGAGGGTAGAGTGAATCTAATCTTAGAGTCCTTTAACATGCTGAGTTGTCTAGGGATACCTGTTGATATTGTTGTTTGAGGACCATAATGTGCACAGCGTTTATTCTGGTTTTTAAAAAAGTTATTAGTTTGTTTATAATACATGGACCGAAGGTTAGCAACAACAAGAGTATGATCACGGGGCCTATTAAAGCAGACAATAGTGTGGTTAACCAAGGTGAGGAGTTTAACCAACTTTGAAGCCATCCTTGTCTCTGTTCTTGTTCTAATTTCCGTTTGGCTAAGCCTTCGCGGACTTTGGCCATGGATTCCTTAACGATACCTGAGTGGTCTGCATAGAAACAGCACTCTTCTCCTAGTGCAGTGCACAGTCCACCCTGTTGCAGGAATACTAAATCTAGCCCTCTACGATTCTGCAAGACCACTTTAGATAAAGAAGTTAAGGAATCCTGGAGATGAGAAATGGAGGTCTCTATTCTTTCAATGTCTTGATCTATGGCAGCCCTGAGGTCATCATATTGGTGGCTCTGCGCTGCTAGAGAGGATATACCTGTCCCTGTTCCTGCCAGTCCGAGTCCAAAGAGGACTGCCAGGGTAATGGCGGTGACTGGCTCCCTCCTCTTTCTCTGGTGGGTACTGTTGCTATACCAGTGGAGTATGTCTTCATCAGTGTGGTAGAGGATTTTTGGGAGCAGTTGGACTAACACACAAAAGCCCCCCCTGGTTTGGCTTAGGACCTGTCCATGGAAGCAAGGAGTTAAACCTGTGGTACAGGCCCACCAGCCGTCTCCAGGGGGCAGGTTATAGTCTGAGCTGGTTAAAGGCAGCGTAGCATTGCATAGGGACTGAAATTCTGGTGGGGGGCGGCCTATGCATAGTCCCTGGCCCGTTACTGATTGGAGAGTAAGCCCCTGAGTTGCCGGCTGCCATCTACAAGAACTGGAATTATGCTCAGTTGTATAATTCCCCATTACTGCAATTCCTTCATAATATGGGGGCTGGATGTTATAACATAACCAGCAAGACTGGGTAAATTCTGACCTTGTGGTATTCAGGAACGTATAAGCTTGGGTAAGTAAGTTCCATAGTGGATGCATAGGGGGTCTGTGTATGGGTTTTGGGCCAGACCGATTCATGGAGTTTGCCTGTCTAGATGAGTTTGTCATAGCCTCTATGGGACTCAGACTAATGCGTGGTGGCAGCGGTTTAGGCTCTGGGACAAGTACTGGGTTAGGTCCTATAGCCACATGGGGGCTCTGAACTGTTAATTTTATCGTAAAGGTAGCTCCGGGATCCCCTGCCCCGGCACTGTATACTCTGAGTCCCCATATTTTTCCCATCGCCCATCCTCGAGCATGCCTGCCTTCTTTGGTGAAGCTTATTGTTATGGGGTTACATTGTTCACCTCGGGTAGGGTTGCATCGTTTATGGAAGTTGGGGGTACCTGCCCTCTGTACCTGTATTAAGTCGTTGGGCTTGGCAGGGCTCCAATTTATGAAACCTGTGGTGACACAGGACCAGTTGGGGCAATAACACTGAGTGGGGCTGTTACAGCTTTTATCTCTGTCATGCCCCGGGCATACGTAAAAGTACCAGTACCTGCCGCTAGTGCCTCCCTGGGTTAATTTCCATTGCCTAGCGGCAGTGTGGTAGAATTGGGTCAGATCCCCGGTCATGACTGGAAACCATGCGTGTGGGGGGTCATGTTTGAAGCTTGCCAAATGACATCAGTGGTGGAAAGGTCTATAACCTGCCAGGTTAAGTTCACGGGTTGGTGGGGACTGGGGCTTGCCCGGAGGGATCCTAACCCTGTCATGAAGAAGCAGAAGAAGAAGTACGACATAGTCTTAGCTTTAGAGGATTGTCCTTGTCCCGTTTGCTTTTCCATCCCGGCACGTAGTCCTGCAGTGCTGCAGACGGCTCAGCTGGTCGGACGTGGGTGTAGTGGATCCACGGGACGATGCCGTCCGCCTCGAGTGCGGTGGGTGTGGTTAAGACGACCACATAGGGCCCTTTCCAGCGTGGCTCCAGCGTCTGGTGCTGGCGGCGGCGGACGTACACCCAGTCTCCTGGTCTATAACGGTGCGGGTCCGGGGGTGGCCCGGTCTCATAGAGAGCCTTTAGAACGGGCCACACCTGTTCATGTGCCCTTTGCAGTGCCCGCAAAGAAAAAAGAAGTTGTTGGTCATCGAATTCAGTCAGGGTTTCAGATTTCAAGTTCGGAACAATAGGCGGCGGAATGCCAAACATGATTTCGAAAGGGGTGAGGCCCATTTTATAAGGGGAGTTACGCACTCTATAGAGGGCGAAGGGGAGGAGAGACACCCAGTCACCGCCAGTCTCCAAGGCTAATTTGGTTAGGGTCTCTTTTAATGTTCTATTCATACGCTCTACCTGCCCTGAACTTTGGGGTCTATATGCACAATGTAATTTCCAGTCTGCCCCAAGAACCCGAGCTATTCCCTGTGTTACCATAGAGACAAAGCTTGGTCCACTGTCTGATCCTATCCGGATAGGGAATCCATACCTTGGCATGATGTCTTCTAGGAGCTTCTTGGCTACTATTTGAGCCGTTTCATGTTTCGTGGGAAACGCCTCAGTCCAACCTGAAAAAGTATCTATAAACACCAGTAAATACCTGTAACCATATTTTCCAGGCTTCACTTCCGTGAAGTCTACTTCCCAGTATGCTCCTGGCCAGTCTCCTCTAACCCTGGTTCCTGGGTTAGATTTGTGTGTAGAGGCATTAGTTACCCGGCAAGCGTGGCACTTGTCTACGATTTGTGCAATTTTGCGATGTGAGTCTTTGATGGTTATCTTTGCATGGTGTATTAGGTCTCTCATCTTTTTTATTCCCATGTGTGTACTCCTGTGCATTTTTGTGAGAAGCCGTTGTCCTAATTTTTCTGGTAGAATTACGCTGCAGTCTGCCGCCCTCCACCAACCATGCAAGCATTGCACCATTGGTTGTCGTTTAATCCGGTTCAAATCTTCCTCTGTGTATTCTGGGCTGTTTGGCAATACTGGTGACCCTGGATCTGGCAGCAAGGTCACTAAGACACGGTTCAGGGAAAGAGCTGCCTCCTTTGCTTTTAAATCTGCCAAGCGATTGCCCCTGGCTACCGGCGTGTCCGCAGTCTGGTGCCCTGGGCAATGAATGATGGCTACTGCCTTAGGTAACCAGAGGGCCTGTAATAAGTTAAGGATCTCAGCCTTATTTTTAATAATTTTCCCTTCTGCTGTCAGTAGCCCCCTTTCTCTGTAGATGGCCCCATGTACATGTGCCGTGGCGAAGGTGTACCTGCTGTCGGTGTAGATGTTTACTCGTTTCCCCGCCCCCAGAGTCAGCGCCTTCGTTAGCGCTACTAATTCGGCTCGTTGTGCTGAAGTCCCGGCTTTCAGCGGCTCCGCCCAAACTGTCTCGTTTCTGTGGTTACGGCGGCCCCTGCATACCTGGCCCCGTTCCGGATAAAGCTGCTGCTGTCGGTGTACCAGATGGCTTCGACATTAGGCAAGGGCTGATCTTGGAGAGCGGGCCTCACTCTGGGTACCTGAGCCAGGATTTCCTGACAGTCGTGGAGGGGCACCTCCCAGTCCAGATTGGGGAGCGATGTAGCCGGGTTTAAGGAGGCGGGAGTCTGGAACAAAATTCTAGCAGGATTTAAAAGTAAGCCTGGTAGTGCGTTAACCGGGCATTACTTATCCATCGATCTGGAGGTTGTCTGAGCACCCCTTCGATGGCATGGGGGGCAGTGACATACAGTTCCTGCCCCATGGTTATTTTATCAGCGTCCTTGACTATAGTGGCAACTGCTGCAATGATTTTTAAGCATGGGGGCCACCCTGCCGCTACTGGATCTAATTTTTTCAAAAGATAGGCTATGGACCTTTTCCAGGGACCCAGCTGCTGTATTAGGACTCCTTTTGCAATTCCTTTTAGTTCATCTACATATAGATAAAATGGCTTTGTCAAATCAGGTAGCCCAAGGGCTGGGGCTGAGAGTAACGCTTGCTTGAGGCTGCTAAAGGCTTGGTTCAGAGCCTCCGTTCAAACAAAATCCTGTTTGTTTTTAGTGGCCTCATATAGAGGCTTAGCTAACTCAGCGAACCCAGGTATCCACAAGCGACAGAAACCCACTGACCCCAGGAACTCGCGTACTTGTCGGACGTTCTGCGGTGGGGGTATTTTTAGGACTGTCTCTTTCCTGGCATCCGTCAGCCACCTCTGCCCTTCCTTTATTTTGTACCCCAGGTAGCTCACCTCTGTTCTGCAGATTTCTGCCTTTTTGGCTGAGGCGCAGTACCCCAGGGTGCCCAGTCTGCAGCAAGTCCTTGCTGCCTCGCAGGCATGTGTCTTGGTCCTCTGCCGCCAGTAGGATATCATCTACATACTGTAACAGTCAGGTTAGGGTTTCTTGTACGGAACTCACTCAAGTCCTCATGTAGAACCTCATCGAAGATGGTGGGTGAGTTCTTGAATCCTTGGGGCAGTCGTGTCCAGGTGAGCTGGCCGTTGATGCCTCTCTCCGGGTCCGTCCACTCGAAGGCGAAAACGTCCTGACTCCGTGGGGCCAAGAGCAGGCTGAAAAAGGCATCTTTTAAATCCAACACTGTACCATGTTCTGGTTGGGGGCAGAGCAGCAAGTAATGTGTAGGGATTCGGGACTGTAGTAATGTGTAGGCATTCACCCGCCTGTTGACCTCACGCAGGTCCTGGACTGGCCTATAATCGTTGGAGTTAGACTTTTTTATTGGTAAAAGGGATGTATTCCAGGCTGACTGACAGGGCCGCAGTATTCCTGCATCTAGTAACCGCCAGATGTGAGGAGTTATGCCCTCTCGTGCGGCTAGGGGCATTGGGTACTGTTGGACCCTGACTGGATCGGCTCCTGCTTTGAGCTCAATGAACACTGCCGGCCGGTCTTTGGCTAGTCCCGCTCCCCCCGTCTCTGCCCACGCCTGGGAAAAGTCCTGCAACCATTGGTTTATATCTTCTATTGGTGGTGGTGGGTCCTGGTGGAGGCGATACTCGTCCTCTAAGTTGACTGTAAGCACCTGGATAGGGTATCCATCTCTGTTTAAGACTTCAGTGCCTTTCAAGTGGAAGTGGATTTGAGCGCCCACCTTGGTAAGCAAGTCCCGGCCTAACAGGGGGTATGGGCAGTCCAGAATAACTATGAAGGAATGCGACACCTGGCCTACACCAAGGTCCACCGTTCTTTGGGTAGTCCATGGATATGGCTTAGTGCCCATGGCCCCTTGCACCCACGAGACTTTATTTGCTACCTTTCCATGTGGTGTTAACAGGACAGAATGCTGCACGCCCGTGTCCACGTGGAATTGCATGGGTTTCCCCTCCACCTTCAATGTTACCCTGGGCTCAGGGAGGGGATCCGAACCCTGACCTCCCTAATTTTCTAGGGTTAGGACTTTCGGTTCGTTTAAGGTAGGCTCTGGAAATCTTTCTGGACATTCTCTTGCCCAGTGCCCTTCCTTTTTGCAGTATGCACACTGGTTTCTACCCAGTCTGGGGCGTCCCCTCTGGAAACCGCTTTTCCTATCTGGCCTCCCGACCAGTTGCTTGAGGTGCCTCTGTTTTTCTCGGGAGTCACTGGCGGCAGTGGCTAGCAGGATTTTAGCCAAGTTGCGGGTCTGGCGATCGTTTACCCTGGCCTGTTGGTCCTCTGGACTTTCTCGGTTATCAAATACCCTTTCTGCCACTATTAATAAATCTTGGAGGCTTTTCTCACCTAACCTTTCTATTTTCTGCAACTGTTTTCTAATATCTGGGGCAGCCTGGTTAATAAAAGCCATCATGACTGCTGCCTTGTTCTCCGGTGCCTCCGGGTCCATGGGAGTATACCGCCTGAAGGCCTCCGTAACCCTCTCCAGGAAGGCAGCCGGGCTTTCATCCTTATCCTGCCTAACATCATATACCCTGGCCAAATTAGAGAGCTTGCGTGCCGCAGCCCTGAGACCTGCCATTAGTGTCTGGCGGTAGACCCGGAGCCTCTCCTTACCTTCAGCCGTGTTGAAGTCCCATGTGGGACGAAACAAAGGAACCGTCACGTTGATGATATCTGGATTTTGGGTCGGCTGCCTGTCTTCCCCCAGAACCAATTTCCGGGCTTCCGTCTGAATACGTTCCCTTTCCTCCATTGTGAAGAGAACTTTTAAGAGCATTTGGCAATCATCCCAAGTAGGCTGGTGGGTAAAAAGAATGCTCTCTAACAGGTCAGTTAAGTCTTTTGGATTTTCCGAGAATTTAGCCGTTTGAGTTCTCCAATTATATAAATCAGAGGTGGAGAATGGCCAATAGTGAAGGGGCGGCTCTCCAGTTTCATCTGGAGGCCCAACGGCATGGAGGGGGAGCGTGGTGGAGTCTGCGGGTCCCTCCTCCGGCGCTGGGGCTCCCCGGCCAGTGCGTCCCCGTGTTCCTGCTGCCGGTCCGCACCGGAGTTCCTCTGCTCGGGGCGCAGGAGCCGGTTCCCCAGCGGCCCCCTCCGCGGCACTCCCTTCGGGTGCCGGGGGTGCCAAGGGGACCCTTGGGTAAGGTGGGGGAAAAACAAGTCCTCCTGCTCGGAGTCCGGCAGGACCAGATAGAGCGGAGGTTTGGCCTGCGCCTTGTCTTCCAGAGGCTTGCCATTTGGCTCGCCATTCTTGATCTTTCCCTCCCTTGTGGCCAGGATCTGATATGATGGTCCCACCTGTGCCTGTGGTGGAACAAAAGCCTTGGCCCATGGGGGAGGGTTATGAATAACATCCTGCCACACCAGGATATAGGTTACCTGGTCCAGATGGCCGCATTTCTCCCGAAGAATAACATCTTTAACCTGAAAAGCAATATGTGGTGAAAATGTGCCTTCTGGTGGCCAACCTACGCCAAAGGCCGGCCCCTCTGACTTGCAGAGTTCCCGGAGCTGTCTTTTGTGAATAATTACATTCAGATTATCAGCCCTTTCCTTAACGTCCGAGAAATGATCAGTCATGAGAGTTAGAGGAGAGGTTAGTTTCTGTCCCATGTTTTCCGTCCACAACAACACACACACAAAGACAGTAGACAATAGGACACTACTAATGAAGAAATATGTTTTTCTAAGGCCGTAGAGACAAAGACAAAGCCGATCTGAAGGCAAGTCCGCACCTCTCGGTGCTGGGCTACCTTCAGATATGAGGACAGCGCTATCCTCCGAATGGGGGCCTGGTGGGTGTCCGAAAAATCGGGCCTACCAGACGAGCCCCGCTCCTGCCTGGCTCGCCAATGCGACTGGGAGCTGAACTAAACTTAGTCTGGGTCTGCGCCTCTCGCGCCTGGACCCCCTCTGAGCCCGCGCTTTCCAGCACTTAGGCTCCCTCTGAGATCGAGGGACATCTCCCAAGACCTCTGGCCAGGAGGGTCTTAGAGTGCGTCCACTCTACCTTATTCCGGCCTTATAAAATGGATATCGATATCCTACCAGAAGCGCGTGTGCACTTACCCACTGGCTAAGACCCTTCGGGCTGGAGTCTAGGAGGTCTCTGAAAAAAAAAGTCTTGGTGGGACCTCCAAATGTTGAACCAGTGACTCTAATGAGAGAGATAGAGACCACAAAGAGCCAGCTCCGATGCAAACACACGAGGGTCTTTATTCAGGCTCGAGTCTGGGCTCTCGCATGAAGTCCATAGAGGCTTCATGGACCGGAGCCCCGATTCACAATGGCAACCAGTTTTTATTCACAATTACAGAGGGAGGGGAAAGAACTTTAAACTTGATTTTACATGATTGGGTAATTTCTCCTAATGGGTACGGGAACACTTGGTATTGGTGGGTGCTGCCCGTGATTGACAGAAACCCACTTAATGGGCAGAGTGGAATGTTAGATAAGTTAGGTCCATGCAGTCCCTGCGTATGAAGTAACCTGAGCCGGCAGGCAAAGGGTTACTTTAGCCCTTTAAGTTTCCAGCCCAAGGTATGCTTAGGAAAGCTTGTTTGCTTAACATTTACATAACATAACATGGTCATTATGGGACAACAAAAGCCAAACTTAACAAAGTTTTAAATATGAATGCTGCAAACACATGCAGTGAATGTGGGGTAGAAATTCATATACTAATTCTGGGAATTTATAACATATCCCCAGCGTATTATAGCAAGGCGGTTTCTTTTATGAAAGTCTTTGTTCCCTGGACGTTTACGTAGCCACTGTGTGTAAATTATCACTGGGATAAAAACCGGTGATAGAGAGCAGCTGGCGCCTCTGAGTCTGCTGCCACCTTGTAGGAATGTCTGAAAGGGGCTTATCGCTTTATCATTTGCATCCCGTTGTAAAAGCAGAAGTTAGCCTACTAATTTGGGGCTGACAATGCTTAACCCAAGAGTTCTAAATACAAACACTACTTACGCCATTATACAAGGCACCCGACATATGCCTGATTCTCCGGGGTCTGAGGTAGGATTTAAAGTACTAAGATTTCATTTGAGGTAGAATTAAAAGTACTAAGATTTCATAAAATACATGAGGTAGGAATACACAAAATATATAGTAAACATGAGGTGGGGATATATATGAAATATAGTGAACTAAACGCTACTTTTACAGCAAATATGGGTTTTTTTAAGTTTCTTGGTTTCTTGGGTCTCTCAATAGCATGCTCTTAACCTAAATCTATTGTTGTCCTCTCACTATCTCCTCCATTTTCAGCACGACAAGAGTTCGAGGCCATTGCCTTCCTAGACTTTGGTGTGTCCCTGTGCTCTTTGACCTATGACTGTTGCCATGCTTCCTGGCTTTGGCAGCCTCCCCCAACTTGGGGAGGTGAATCTTCTTTTTCCCTTTTCTTTCTCTCTCTGATTTACTAATAAATAAACTATATTCTTAAATCCTAAAAAATAAAGAATTCTACAGAGGAGACTTAGAAGTAGAAAGGATAAAACATACTCTAGATGAGGAGAAGGAAGAACTAACTTTAGCGGTTTGCAAGCCCAACTTACCCAGGCACAGCATACAGGTAGGGGCATAAATAACCTCAAATATCTTAGGGTAATGAATCACTAAAGCCTATTATATTAATATATGACAAATAGATTTTTCTAGATGCCCATTGCATATTTCTCTACATAACTATAAGTCTCCTTCTTTCCTGTTTTTGTCTGATAATAATATTAGAATATACATTGATGTTTGTTATTTTTGATTTATAATTGTAGATATCCAGTATGTTCATTGAATATATGATTTCACATATTGTACTTTTTTTAAAGCTTTATTTCACTTTAGGCATTCTGTTTTGTTACTCTTGAGTTTTTAAAATTTTATCCTCTATTCTGAAATGATTTTTTCTTTTATGTCATATTTCTCATATGTGTTGTCACCTCATTCCTGATTTTTTCTAATTCTGATTTATGTTTTCTTCTTGTCTCATATAATTTTCTCAATTTTTAAAAATTCCTTTGAAATGGATTGCAATTTTGATGTTTTTCTGAGGGACCCAAAAAGCACAGAATTTATTTATAAAAAAATTGTGTATTTATTCTTACATATTCAAACTTCAGTCACCTTCCACGTACTCTCGTTTGATGACATACACCTGCCAAGACACTTTTGGCACTGCTCAAAACAGTTTTGAACTCATCCATTTTACTGCCTTTTAGTTCTTCTGACAGTTTTTTGTTTCGCCTCTTCCACGTTAGCCATACATTTCTCTTTGAGGACTTTTTGCATCGGGGAAACAAACAAAAAAAGTCTCTTGGGGTGAGATTGGGTGAATAGGGAGGGTGGGATACAGGGGTCCTGCCATTTTTGGTCAAAAATTGCTGAATGCTCAGCATGGTGTGGGCAGGTGTGTTGCCATGTGAAGAGCCAGTCACCTGGTTGCCACAACTTGGGATGTTTCATCAGCAAATTGTGATGCAACCTTCTCTAAACTTCCATTTAAAAACTTTGTTTGACTGTTTAATCTGGAGGAACAAATTCCAAGTGTATGATAAGGGGCCCACCCTCCGAAATATAATACTGGTCTTTTGGGGGGAGGTCATCCCCCTTGTATTACCTCTGGTATGCTTTTATCAAATTATTCTGCTCCGTAGTATTTTTTTTTTTTTTTTAGTTGGAGTCTCACTCTGTCGCCCAGACTGGAGTGCAGTGGCCGCTCCCGGCCACCGCAGCCTTGACCTGCTGGGCTCCGGCGATCCTTCCGCCTCAGCCTTCCGAGTAGCTGGAATTACAGGCATGCACTACCACGCCCGGCTGATTTTTTTATTTATTGTAGAGATAAGGTCTCGCTGCCCAGGCAGGTCTCGAACCCACGGGCTCAGGCAATCCACTCACCTCGGCCTCCCAAAGGCACGGGATTACAGGCTGAGCCACCGAGCCTGACTCGTAGTATTTTTTTATCTTATAGAAAAAAGGATTTAATATCCTACACTTATGGAGCCTGAGAAGCCCAGCATTTGGGGGCTGCATCTTGTAAGGGTCTTCTTGCTGTTGAGTTTCTCTGTAGTGTCTTGAAGTATCACATGGTGGGGGCTTGAGTGTGCTAATGTGCTCATTTCTTTCTTTTTTTATAAAGCCACCAGTTTCCTTCCTAGGATAAGCCATGAACCCATAAATGTATGCATTCATTCCTGAGGACAGAGTCTTCATGACTCAGTCACCTCTTAAAGGCCCCCCTTTACTACTGTCACATTGGGGATAAAGCTACTATATGAGTTTTGGAGGTGACATTCAAACCAGAGTATTCCACTTTAGGTCCTCCAAAACCACATTCTTTTTCAGATACATTCATACCATCCCACAACCCCAAAGTCCTAACTCGTCCAGCACCAACTCAAGAGCCCAACGTCTCGTCTGTGAGCCTGTGAAATTTAAACAGTTGATCGACTTCCAAGATACAATGATAAGACCAGTACAGGGTCCACATTCCCATTCTACAATGGAGAAACAGGCAAAAAGAAAGGGGTGGCTGGGTGCGGTCGCAGAAGCATATCGTCTCAGCACTTTAGGAGGCTGAGGCAAGAAGACTGCCTGGGACTGTCAGCTTGAGACCAGCCTTGGCAACGCGTCGAGACCTTTTCACAGGCACCTGAAGCTCTGGGTCCTGGGGAGTCTGAGGCAGAAGGGTTGCTAGAGCCCAGCAGGTTGAAGCCGCGGTGGCTGTGAGTGTGCCCCTGCATTCCACCTGAGTGACAGAATGAGCCTCCAACTAAAAAAAAGAAGAAAAGAAGGAAAAAAAAAAAAAAAAAGAAAGGGGTAACAGGCTTCATGCAAATCTGAGGCCCAAGAGAGCAGTCGTTGGGTCTTTAGATTCCAGAAGAATCTTTGACTCCATGTCTACTGCAGGAAAACAGAGACCATGCCACCGAAGCTTTGTGCTAAGCAGCATTTTATTAGCACCAGCTCAACTTGGTGGGCTAATGCTCCAAGGCTGAGCAGTCCGGAGAAAGAGGAGAGGGTTTTTTTTTATGTTAGTTCAGGTAAGGGAGGAGGTCAGGTTGTATGGCTACACATTTTTCTTTGGAACTTGAAAGGTTGTATTTGGCAAAACCAGATTTTCACAGAACAAATTATTTCCAGAATATCCATGACAAGCAGGGGTTGTAAATGGATAACTTCACCTAGAGAGAATGCGGGGGTAAGGTTGTGAGTCTGTTACAGTCTTGCACTTACAGGAAAGTGGCTTCTGGCTATTAGATTTTCTCATGTCCCATGTTAGGCAGGTTTGGAGCTTGCAGACTGAGTTTCAAAAAGGAATGATTTTAATTGTTTTTAGTTCCTCTCTGCCACATGTCCAGTATTCACTGTACTCTGAGGTCTCCAAAGGTCTCTGAGGCTGCAGGCAGTCTCACCATTATAGCTTTGCTGGGTTCAGTGCACCCAGCTCTCTCAGGCTGGCGTTGCACACTGGGAGCTCTATACTTCTGGGGTCTTATTGGCAGTGCTATAACCATGGTTCCACTAGGCATTTCCCTAGTGGGAGCGCTCCACGGTACTTCCAGTCCCACATTTATGCTTGGCATTGCACTAGTGGGAGCTCTCTGTGGTGATTCTGTTCCTGCAATATGTCTTTGCCTGAGCTTACTGGCTTGTGATGACATCTTGTGAAATCTGAGTGAAGGCTACCGAGCCTTCATAGCTGTTGCTTTTGGCAAGCCTGCAGAATTAGTACCACATGAACAATTCCAAGTTTTATAACTTGTGTCTTCCAGAGCTGCCACATGAGCCATATCTGGGGCTTCTTGAGCCACCATATGCCAAGCAGAACAGCTGGGATGCAGGGAGCAGTGTCTTGAGGTGGTGTCCTGGGCCTATTCCCAGAAACCATTCTCTCCCCTCAGACCTCTGGGCCTGTGATGGGAGGGGCAGTTCAAAGCTTTTCTGAAATGCTTCTGCAATACCAGTGGGGCCTTTTCCCATTGTCTTGACTATTAGCACCTGACTCCCAATAGCCATGCTCATGTCCGTAGCCAGTGGTGGCTGTCCACACTTGGATTTCACTATTTGGGTTCCTCTCCTGGAAACATTTTTTCATTGTCTACCATATGGCCAGGCTGCAAACTAAAAAAAAAATTTGCTGTTTCTCTTTTTTCTTGCAGTTCGCTGTAAGCAGATAGCAGTAACCACATAGCAGCAGGAGCATTTTGCTGCCTAGAAGTATCTTCTTCCAGATACCCTAGTTCATCACCTTTAAGTTCAACCTTCTACAAAGTCCTTGGGCATGGGCATAGTTCAGCCAAGTTCATTGCCAATTTTTAACAAGGATGCCCTTGGCTCCAAGCACCTAAGACCTTGTTCTTCCCTTCCATCTGAACCATAATTGAAATGGCCTTTACTGTCATTTTCCTACCAGCATTCTGGTCATGACCACTTAACTGACCTCTAAGGAGTGCCAGGCTTTCCCTACTCTCTTTGTTTTCAAAGCCCTCACCAGAATCTAGGCTTTTTCTAGCCTGTCCCTGCAAATTCTTCCAGCCTCTGCTTATCACCCATTTCTAAAGCCACTTTCACATTTTCAGGTATTCATTATCAGCAACAGCCCTACTTCATGACACCAGTTTTTTTTTTTGTCTTCGTTTGTTTTCTGTTACTTATAACAGAATGCCAGAGATGGGGTAATTTTTAATGAAAAACAATTTATTTCTTACAGTTACAGAGGTTGAGAAGTTCAAGGTTGAAGGTCTACATCTGGCAATATTCTTCTTGCTGATGGGGCTCTCTGTGGCATCCTGTGGCAGCGTAGGGCATCACATGGTGAGGGCACTGAGGGGGTTAACAGGCAGCACCTTTTTATAAAAGAGGGTCTCCCTCTGTCACATCAGGCTGGAGTGTAGTGGCAAAATCATAGTTCACTATGCCTCCAAAACTCTGACTTAAGTGATCCTGCTACCTCAGTCTCTCAAGTAGCTAGGGCTAGAGGTGTGCACTACCATGCCTGGCTAATTTTTCAAAATTATTTTTGTAAAGACAAGCTCTCACTGTGTTGCCCAGGTTGGTCCTGAACTTCTGGCCTCGAGAGATCCTCCCATCACAACCTCCCAATATGCTGGGATGACAAGCAATAGCTGAAGTGACCAGCATGCTTCTTGTCCTGCTTCTTCTCTTAAATAATCACGTTATATGGGGTTTGATCTTGATCTCTTTCTGTTCCTTATTTTTGTGTGAGATGGGTTTTCATAAACCTTAGAAAGAGCCTTGGTTCAGGGGAGCTTCTCTTCACAGGCTTATTTCTTCTGCTGTTTTGGTGTTGTGTTCAAAGATATGTGAGGTGGGTTTTTGAGATCTTCTGACTTTCTTCCCCCTGACCTTCACTTTGAGCTATTCCAGCTCTGCCCAACAGTAGTCAGTTAGCTAGTAATTAACCAAAGACGGAAACAGGAATACGTAAACATGTCCATCAACAGAGGGGAATATTTAAACCAATTGCGATATACCCACACAGTGGAATGCTATATAGAAATAAAAACGAATGAATTATGCATCAATAGTATGCTTTTATTTTAAATTTTTAAATATGTCTATACTTCATTTTGTACTGGAAAGAAGATTCAAGTATAATTAGATTAATAATGTTTTTATATTTTAATTATAAATTGTGATTAATATTTGTGTCAACAGTTACTCATTCTATCTGCATCAAGTATTCAAATAAACATATCAAAATGTTATATAGAAAATTGCATGTAAGGGGCATAGAAGAAAATAATTCAAGCCGGGCTCGGTGGTTCAACCTGTAACTCCGCACCTTTGGGAGGCTGAGGTGAGTGGATTGCCTGAGCCCGCAGGTTCGAGACCCGCCTGGGCAGCGAGACCTCATCTCTACAATAAATCAAAAAATCAGCCGGGCGTGGTAGCTCATGCCTGTAGCTCCGGCTACTTGGAAGGCTGAGGCGGAAGGATCACCGGAGCCCAGCAGGTCGAGGCTGCGGTGGCCGGGAGTGGCCACTGCACTCCAGTCTGGGTGACAGAGTGAGACTCCAACTCAAAAAAAAAAAGAAAATAATTCAAACGGAATCAACTTATTGACACCAAATACCTGTATACTTGTTACTGGTATAACACCTTAATATAGTATCTTTTATGAGGCAACAGATGAGGCAAAATATAATCATCCCAAAATGAAGTTGTATTTAATGAAAAAATAATTTGTACTTTAGTTAATTTAAATTAATTAAAAGTAAATACTATTAAAAATTAATACTTACTTTGCATTAAGCACATTCCAAGCCCTTTGAAGTCACATGTAGCTGGTAGATACTGATATACAGTATGAGTATAGACTTTCTGTTTCTTCTGTCTCTTCTTCCTATTCGGTTTAATTTTTATTTTACTCCTAGGAGTTTCTTAGTGCAGGTCCATATCTCAGAAGGGAGCTGTTATGAGTCTCTTTAGAGACTTCAGAGGGGCTAAGTTGGTCTAGCCCTTTTAGTCCTTATTATCGTGTACTCCTGGTATCTTGGGACATCTTGGTGGAGGATGGAAGTGGAATGAAGAATCTCCCTTTTGGAAGTGAAAACCTTTTCCCTGGTGCATTGACAGTCTATTGTCTAAACACTAGGAATCACCGCAGAGATCGGACATGGAATTGAATAATACAGCACAACAGGATGTTCTGGAGTGTCTAGCTTATGCAGAGCAGTTGGTGGTGAGCCTAAACGATGTTATTAGACAGAAGGATGACCAACTGCAGCAGAAAGATGACGCTTTACAGGTACTCTTATTTTTATCCTTTCTTGCAGAGCATTTGATAAAGGACAGATACAACATTCATTTAGATTTTTGTCTTTCCTTAGATTATTAGAGAATCAAATTCTAATTTCCCTAATACTGTTTCCTTATTACTATTGAAAACAACTTTGGGGCCAGGTGTGGAAGGACATGCCTGTAATGCCAGTGCTTTGGGAGGCACAGATGGAGGATCACTTGAGGCCATAGTTCAAGACCAGCCTGGGGAACATAGTGAGAACCATCTCTGCAAAAAAAATAAAAAAAAAAAAATAAATAAATAAATTAGCCCACTATGGTGGTGCATGCCTGTAGTCCTAGATACTTGGGAGGCTGAGCTGGGAGTATTGCCACTGCTGTGAACTTTGATCATGCCATTCCACTCCAGCCTGGGTGACAGAGTGAGACTCTGTCTCTAAATAAGGGAATCATTTGTGTTATGTGATAAATTAGTGGTGAATAAGCATTTATGACATTATCATCATTTTTTCTCTGATAGGAAGAGAGAAAAACAGCAGAAGACAAAATTAAAAAACTAAAACTTTATGCTAAGACCAAATTAATGACTTTGAATAAACACATAGACGAACTAAAGGCACAAGGAGGGACTGCAGTGACTACAGAACCTCAGTCAGAGGACACACTCTCTAAGGTACCGTGACCAACACAGCAGATCTTCACTAATCCCAAACATTTAGGATGCTAAAATGGTAAAGTGTCAAATGATTTTTTTTCTTTTGGAGCTTATAGTCCAGCTGGACTACAGGACACACACTGGGATAATAAAAGGTCTGTAGAAAACATGGCTTTGAAATGCCAGTTGTGACTTTCCTGAAATTACAAAAAGTTCTCAGGAAGAGATAGGTACTCAAGTGAGGATTATTTCTCACGTGTTAAAGAGGGAGGAACACATGCTTTCGGGGGGCATTTCATCCTTGGTTAGAAGATCAAGCTGGATGACCAAAAATAGAGTATTGAATTAGATGCTAAGGTTTCTTCCAGCTCTAAGACCGTGTAATTCAGTAACTTAATGCAGAATGTTCTACGTCTTCATATGGCCGCAAGTGGTGAATTAAACTTTCATACACTGTGGACTGAGTCAGTGGATCACCTTGTGCTCCCCAGAAGGGAGGCCCCCTAGGTTTGGACTGCCACCCAGAAAGCAGTTTACTGTTGGGGATACAGAGAATAAGGAAAGTACTGCCATTTGAGGATTATTGTCCCAGTACTCATTCTCATTACCTTTCACCTATGGTTAAGCCCCTAATAATCGCATTCAGTCAGCTATTTAAGAGAACAAGAAGGTTCAGTGTTGTGGAGAGTTTGGTATAGAAGGTATGATGCAGGCATATCATGTGTTTACACTGTAGTTATAAAGTGAACCTAGACTTCACCCATGTAAAAGAAATCTTTTAATTTTCTTAGTTTTATTCTGATTCACTCTTCGGCCTGCTGCTGTTCTCTTTCCCAATGCTCTTAGTTTTTGGGAATTTAGTTTTTTTGTTTTGTTTTGTTTTGTTTCTTTTTTTTTTTTTTTTGAGTCAGTTTCACTCTGTCACCCAGGCTGGAGGGCAGAGGCATGCTCACTGCCACTGCATCCTCGACTGGCTGAGCTCAAGTGATCCTTCCCCCTCAGCCGTCCAAGTAGGCAGAACTCAGGCACAGGCAACCGTGCCTGGCTAATTTTTGAATCATTGAAAAGATGAGGTCTTGCCAAGTTGCCAAGGATGGTCTCAAAGCCGTGGGCTCACGCAATTCTCTCACCTTGGGCTCCCAAAGTGCTGGGCAATAATAGGTGTGAGCCACTGCACCTGGCCAAGAGAAATGAGGTTTTAATCAACTTTCTAGGCACAGCCCTTGGGGCCAATAGTTAGCACCCCATTGTTCTGCTGAGTCTTTCCTTTTGGGGGCTAATGCTCAGAGAACATTACTTGACCTGAATTGATAACCTTATTTAAGCTTATTTTGAAAGCTTTTCTAAATCATCTCAAATCGCTTTTTCATCTTATTCTTATCTTTCTTTTTGGCCTTCCCTGTGATCATTCTCTTCCCCTGGCTGTGGTGAAGAATCTCCCGTTTGGAAGTGAATAGCTTTTCCCTGGTGCATTGACAATCTTTTGTCTAAACACCAGGAATCACCACAGAGATCTGATGTGGAACTGAATGACACAGCACAACAGGATATTCTGGAGTGTCTGTCTTCTGCAGAGCAGTTGGTGGTGAGCCTCAAGGATGCTATTAGACAGAAGGATGACCAACTGCCGCAGAAAGATGATGCTTTACAGGTACTCTTTTCTTTATCCTTTCGTGCAGAGTATTTGATAAAGGACAGATACAACATTCACTTAGACTTGTGTCTTCCCTTAAACTATTAGAGAACCGAATGCTAATTTCCCTAATACTGTTTCATTATGCCTATTGAAAACAACTTTTGTGCCAGGTGTAGAAGCTCATGCCTGTAATCCCAGCACTTTGGGAGTCTGTGGTAGGGGGAACTCTTGAGTTCAAGACCAGTCTGGGGAACATAGTGAGACCCCATCTCTGCAAATAAAATTTAAATAATTAGCCCTGTATGCTGGTGAATGTCTGTAGTTTTAGCTACTTGGGAGGCTGAGGTGGAAGTATTTCTGCTGCCATGATCTATGACCATGCGAATCCACTCCAGCCTGGGTGACAGAGTGAGACCATGTCTCGCTGACTAAATAAGTGAATCGTGTGTGTTATGTGCTAGCTAAGGGGTGAATAAGCATTTATGACTTAATCATCATTTTTTCTCTGGTAGGAAGCGAGAAAAACAGCGGCTGACAAAATTAAAAAGCTAAAACTTCACGCTAAGGCCAAATGAACATCTTTGAATAGACACATAGAAGAACTGAAGGCACAAGGAGGGACTGCTCTGACTACAGAACCTCGGTCAGAGGACAACCTCTCTAAGGTATGTTGACCAACGTAGCAGATCTTCACTAATCCCAAACATTTAGGATGATAAAATGGTAAACTGTCAAATGATGTTTTTTCTTATGGAGCTCATAGTCTGTCTGGACTGTAGGCCACACACTGAGATAATAAAAGGTCTGTAGAAAACATGGATATGAAATGCTGTTGTGACTTCATGGAGTTACAAAAGTACACAGGAAGAGTTAAGTACTCAAGTGAGGATTAGTTTTCACGTGTTAAAGAGGAGGAACACATACCCTTTGAAGGCGTTTCATCCTTGGTTAGAAGATCAAGCTGGATGACCAAAAATAGAGTATTGAATTGGGTGCTCTCTAAGGTTTCTTCCAGCTCTAAGACCGTGTAGTTCAGTAACTTAATACAGAATACTCTATGTCTTCATACGGCCGCAAGTGGTGAACTAACCTTTCATACATTGTGGACTGAGCCAGTGGATTACCTTGGGCTTTCCAGAAGGAAGGCCCCCTAGGTTTGGACTGCCACCCACAAAACACTTTACTGTTGGGGATACAGAGGAATTAGGAAAGCACTGCCATTTGAGGATTACTGTCCTAGTACTTATTCTCATTACCTTTCGTCTGTAGTTAAACCCCCAATGTTCACATTCAGTCAGCTACTTAAGAGAACAAGAAAGTTCAGTGTTGTGGAGAGTTTGGTGTAGAAGATATGACACAGGCATATCATGTGTTCACACTGTAGTTATAAATTGAGCCTAGACTTCACCCGTATAAAAGAAATCTTTCTATTTTCTTAGTTTTATTCTGATTCACTCTTTGTCCTACCTACAGTTCTTGTTCTCAATGCTCTTAGTTCTTGGGAATTTAGCTGTTTTTGTTTTGTTTTGTTTCTTTTTTCTGAGTCACAGTTTCACTCTGTCACCCAGACTGGAGGGCAGTGGCATGCTCACAGCCACTGCGTTCTCAAAGGGCTGAGCTCAAGTTACGCTTCCCCCTCAGCCTTCCAAGTAGCCAGAGCTGCAGGCACAGGCAGCCATGCTGGGCTAATTGCTTGATTCATTGAAAAGATGAGGTCTCATCAAGTTGCCAAGGCTGGATCGAGCCTGTGGGCTCACGCAATTTTCTCACCTCGGGCTCCCAATGTCCTGGCAATAATAGGTGTGAGCCACTGCGCCTTGGTCAAGAGAAATGAGGTTTTAATCAACTTTCTAGGCACAGCCCTTGGGACCAATAATTAGCACCCCATTGTTCTGCTGAGACTTTCCTTTTGGGGCTAATGCTCAAAGAACATTACTTGCCCTGAACTGATAACCTTATTTAAGTTTATTTGAAAAGCTTTTCTCAATCATCTCAAATCGCTTTTTCATCTTGATTCTTGATATCTTTCTTTGTGGTCTTCCCTCTGATCATTCTCTTCCCCTGGCTATGGTAAAGAATCTCCCGTTTGGAAGCGAATACCTTTTCCCTGGTGCATGGACAATGTTTTGTCTAAACACTAGGAATCACCACAGAGATCGGACGTGGAATTGAATAACACAGCACAACAGGATGTTCTGGAGCGTCTAGCTTCTGCAGAGCAGTTGGTGGTGCGCCTCCAAGATGTTATTAGACAGAAGGATGACCAACTGCAGCAGAAAGATGATGCTTTACAGGTGCTCATCTTTATCCTTTCTTGCAGAGCATTTGATAAAGGATAGATACAACATTTACTTAGATTTGTGTCTTCCCTTAGAGAATTAGAGAATTGAATTCTAATTTTGCTAATACTGTTTCATTATGCCAATTGAAAACAACTTTTGGACCAGGTATGGAAGCTCATGCCTGTAATCCCAGCACTTTGGGAGGCTGAGGTGGAAGGATCACTTGAGTTCAAGACCAGTCTGGGGAACATAGAGCTCATCTCTGCCAAAAATAAAAAATTAAAAAAAATTAACCCAGTATGGTGGTGCATGCCTGTATTCCTAGCTACTTGGGAGGCTGAGATGGGAGTATTGCTGTTGTCATGAGCTTTGATCATGGGTGACAGAGTGAGACCCTGTCTCTAACTAAATAAGTGAATCGTGTGTGCTAGATAAGTGGTGAATAAGCATTTATGACTTAATCATCACTTTTTCTCTGGTAGGAAGAGAGAAAAACAGTGGATGACAAAATTAAAAAGCTAAAACTTTATGCTAAGGCAAAATTATCATCTTTGAATAGACACATAGAATAACTGAAGGCACAAGGAGGAACTGCTCTGACTACAGAACCTCAGTCAGAGGAGAAACTCTCTAAGGTATGGTGACCAAGGTAGCAGATCTTCACTAATCCCAAACACTTAGGATGCTAAAACGGTAAACTGTTAAATGATGTTTTTTCTTATTGAGTTTATAGTCCAGCTGGACTGCAGGCCTCACTGGGATAATAAAAGGTCTGCAGAAACCATGGATATGAAATGCTAGTTGTGACTTTCATGGAATTAAAAAAAAGTTCACAGGAAGAGACAAATATTCAAGTGAGGATTATTTCACACGTGTTAAAGAGTAGGAACACATACCTTCGGAGGTGTTTCATCATTGGTTAGAAGGTCAAGCTGGATGACCAAAAATAGACTATTGAATTAGATGCTTTCTAAGGTTCCTTCCAGTTCTGAAACCGTCTAATTCCGTAACTTAACACAGAATGTTCTATGTCCTCATATGGCCACATATTGGTGAGTTAAACTTTCATACACTGTGGACTGAGTCAGCTCTATTACCTTAGGCTCCCCAGATGGAAGGCCCTCTGTTTAGACTGCCACCCATGAAACAGTTTACTGTTGGGATACAGAGGAATTAGGAAAGTACCACCTTTTTTTTTGTATTCTGGGAAATTTATTTTGTTGAGTTAGCCTCTTAGACTGCTAAGCAACGATAATAAACAGTAGTTCATGTGTTTATTCTTTTTCTTTTCTAGAACATTAACATATTAAATATATGCTAAATTTTCTAGGAGGAAAATTCGGGAGGTCTCAAAGAATATAATATAATTTATCATAATTAAATTAAATTAAGTTTAGTTTCTTGTTAGGAAAAAAGTGATGCTAATGTTTATCTACTCTGGATGTCAAAATTGGATATACTTCGGAGTGAGAGACAAAAGAAAAAATGATACATTCTGAGCTTAGCTAGCATTCCTTATGGCATACCCAGTCCATCTTTTCTGTGCCAAAATAATGGTCAGTTCTAACTTTAGTTAGAATCATCAGTGCTTTAATCCTCCCACAGAGTCAGATACAGTAGGCACAAAGTACTGAAAATTTCCTTTTAATTTTTGTGTATTTTTCAAGTGGAAGTTAAGATATCCCTTGGGTTTGACTTTTGCAGACTCTCTTATTACTCTACAATGATATATTAAAGTATTGATTTTTTTTTTTAGCATAGAGGCATTGTCCTGTAGATAGAAAAAGATCTCAATCAAAATAAAAGATAACTGGAATAGAATCATATGTGTTTGGCTTATTGTTTCTTTGTTTGCTTTTGTGTTTGTTGTTGAATTTTACTCTTCTCTGTTGAGGTTCTAGACAGAATTAAATTAGAAAGAAATATGAGTGATAAGATTTTTAAAATAATATGAATAATGATTTTATGAGTTATAAACTATAATTCCAATCCTTTTATTATTGTTATTTTTGCTTTAAGCAAAAAAATGATTAAAAAGTTTTCAGAATAATAAAGCTTATGTTTTTGTTTATTTTTGTTTCTTTAAATTGATAGGTTATGTAGAAAGATTTTTATGTTTCTGTTTGTATCAAACAAATCCATCTGCTTTCTTGGTTTCTGCTCTCTTCTGATAGAAGCATAATTACTTCTTTTTTAATTTTTAATTTTAAAATTGTGGGGTACAGTTATGGGTTAGGTTTACAGATATGCATCATTCAGGCACCCTTGTTGATAAGGGGTGTCTCCCCATCCCCAGACAGATATTGACTACCGTTAGTCCCATCTCCCTTCCTTTCCTTACACCCCCATAGTTTCCCACCACTGTCAGTCCTTTTCCTATAGTATTATGATAGATGTTCAAGCTCCACTATATGAGTGAGAACATGTGATACTGAGATCTTTGTTTCTGTGAGAGATCACTCAGTATTATTGACTCAGTTCCATTCAGGTTGCTGCAAAATTCATGGTTTTGTTCTTTTTTATGGCTGTGTAGTATTCCATCCTGTATATGTACCACATTTTAAAAATCCAGTCCACTTTTGTTGGACAACATGGGTGGTTCCAGGTCCTTGCTATTGTGAACAATGCTGCAATAAACATACATTTGCAGGTATCTTTTTTATAGAGTGATTTGAGTTCTTCAGGGTATATTCCCAGTACAGGGATTGTGGGGTCATATGGGAGGTCGATATTTAGAGCTTTTAGGAATCGCCACACTTCTTTCCACAGAGGTTGTACTAGTTTACACCAACAGTGTAGAAGTATTCCCTTTTCACCACATCCTCTCTAGCAGCTGTTATTTTTTGAGTTATTGATAATTGCCATTTTGGCTAGTGTTAGGTGGTATCTCGGTGAAGTTTTGATTTGCATCTCCTTGATGATAAGTGAGGTTGAACATTTCTTCATGTGTCTGTTGGTCACTTGGATGTCTTGCTTTGAGAAATGCCTGTTCATATCTTTTGTCCACTATATAATGGGGTTGTTTGTTTTTTTCTTTTCAGCTTGTTTGAGTTCCTTGTAGATCCAAGATGTTAGGCCTTTGTCAGACCTGGAGTTGGCAAATACATTTTCCCAGTCTGTGGGCTGTCTCCCTGCTCTCTTGGTGGTTTCTTTGGCTTTGCAGAAGCTTGTCAGTTTAATGAGGTCCCACTTGTCTATCTTATCTCTTATGGCCTGTGGGTTCCGGGTTTTGTTCAGGAATTGGATGCCAGTTCCAATTTCCATAAGGGTGTGTCCTGCGTTTTCTAAGGTTCTTATGGTTTGAAGTTTTACATTTAGGTCTGTGATCCATTTAGAGTTAATTTTTGTGTATGGGGATAGATAGGGGTCCTGTTTCAATCTTCTGCATGTGGTCAGCCAGTTTTCCCAGCACCATTTACTGAGTAGATTCTCCTCTCCCCAGTGGTAGGTGGTGGAGACTTTGTCGAAGATGAGTTGGTTGAGAAATTGAGGTTTTACTTCTGGAATCTCAATTCTATTCCATTGGTCTATATGCCTGTTCCTGTACCAATACCAAGCTGTTTTGATTATTGTAGCTTTATAGTAAAGTTTGAAGTCTGGTAACGTGAAACCACCAGCTTTATTTTTTTTTTTGCTGAGGATTGTTCTGGCTATTCTTGGACATTTGTGTTTCCATATGAATTCCTGTGTTGTTTTTTCTAAGTCTGAGAAGAATGTTGCTGGTAATTTGATGGGTATTGCATTAAATCTGTAGATTGCCTTAGGTAGGATGGACATCTTCACAATGTTGATTCTTCCTATCCATGAGCATGGGATATTTTTCCACTTGTTTCTGGCATCTTTGATTTCTTTGAGCAGTGTTTTGTAGTTTTCATTGTAAAGGTCTTTCAGTTTCTGGTTAGGAAGATGCCAAGGTATTTCATTTTTTTGGTGGCTATTGTGAGTGGAATTGTGTTTTTTATTTGAGTTTCTGTTTGTTTATTATTGGTGTAAAGAAATGCGATTGTCTTTTGCACATTTATTTTGTATGACTTTGCCAAAGTCCTTTATCAGTGTAAGGAGGTTTTTGACAGATTTTCTTGGGTTTTTAAGGTACACAATCATGTCATCTGCAAAGAGTGATAACTTGACTTCCTCTTTTCCTATTTGGATACCCCAATTGCCTTCTCTTCTTTGATTGCTCTAGCCAGGACTTCCAATACTATATTGAACAGAAGGGGTGAGAGTGGGTATCCTTATCTTGTTCCAGTTTTCAGGCGAAATTGTTCCAATTTTTGTCTGTTTAGGAGTATGCTGGCTGTGGGTTTCTCATAGATGGCTTTTACTATTTGGAGGTATGTTCCATATGTACCTAGATGTTTGAGGGTTTTTATCAAGAAGGGTGCTGGACTTTATCAAAATATTTTGCTGCACCTAATGATATAATCATGGCTGTTGTTTTGACATCTGTTGATGTATTCAATTACATTTATGGTTTTATGAATGTTGAACCAGGCTTGCATCCCAGGGATGAAGCCTACTTGGTCATGATGGATGATTTTTGAGATGTGTTGCTGAATCCAGTTCACTAGGATCTTGTTGAGAATTTTAGCATCTATGTTCATGAAAGATATTGGTCTGTAGTTCTCTTTCTTTCTTTGGTCTTTACTTGGCTTGGCTGTCAATGTGATGTTAGCTTCATAAAATGACCTGAGGAGAGTTCCATCTTTCTCAATCGTCTGGAATACCTTCAGTAGGACTGGTATCAGCTCCTCCTTAAATGTCTTATAGAATATAGCTGGAAAGCCATCTGGTTCAGGACTTTTTTTTTGTAGATAGTTTTCTTTTTACATAGACAATTTCTTGATTGTTTTTGGTCAATTTAGGGTCTCAATTTCTTCTTGTTTCAACCTAGATAGGTTGTGTGATGTCAGAAAGTCCTCCATTTCCTTAAGGCTTTCAAGTTTGTTTCCGTACAAATGTACATAGTAGTCTCTAATGATCTTTTGTATTTCTTCAGGGTCAGATGTGACTTCACCTTTTGTGTTTCTGATTGTGTTTATTTGGGATTTTTCTCTCTTTTTCTTGGTCAAGTCTAGCTAGGGGATCATCGATCTTGTTTATCCTTTCTAGGAACCACTTTTTTTGTTTCATTGATTTCTTGTGTTATCTTTTTGTCTTCTATGTCCTGAACTTGGGCTTTTATTTTGGTTATCTGGATTCTTCTGCTGAAATTAGGGTTTTGGTGGTCTTACTTTTTCAGCTTCCTTAGGTGACTTGTTAGGTTCTTAATTTATGATCCTTCCATTTTCTTCATGTGCGTTGTAGAGAGATGAATTCCCCTCTTACTATAGCTTTCATGGCATCCCAGAGATTTTAGTAAGATGTTTCTTCATTTTCATTTGTTTCCAGATATCTTTTAATCTGTGTTCTGATTTCATCTTTGTCCCAGGAGTTATTTAGCATCATGCTGTTTAGTGTCCATGTCTTTGTGGGTTTTGGGGAAACCTTGTTGATGTTGATGTTTATTTTTATTCCGCTGTGGTCCAAGAAGGTGTGTGGTAAAATTTTGATCATTTAAAATTTGCTTATGCTTGATTTATGGCCAAGTATGTGTATGTTCCATGCGGTGATGAGTAGAATGTACATTCTGTGGTTGTTGGATGGAGTGTTCTGTAGGTATCAATTAAATCCATTTGGTCAAGAGTCACATTGAGGTTCTGGATCTCGTTGCTGATTTTTCTGTCTTGATGATCTGTCTAGGGTTGTGAGTGGGGTATTGAAGTCCACAGCTATGATAGTGTTAGAGTTGATATCTTTTTTGAGTTTACGTTGAAGCTGCTTTATGAAAGTTGGCACTCCTATGTTGGGTGCATATATGTTTAAGATGGATCTTTCTTGTTGATGGCTTGAACCTTTTATCATTATGCAGTGGCCTTCTGTATCTTTTAAAATTTTTGATAGCTTAAGGGTATTTTGTCTGAAATTAAGATCACGACTCCTCCTTTCTTTTGTGTTTCGTTCACCTGAAAGTTTGTTTCCATCCTCTTACTTTGAGTCTATGAGTGTCCTTTCTAGTGAGGCGAGTCTCTTGAAGGCAATAAATTGTTGCCTGGTGATATTTTATCCATTTTGCCATTCTATGTCTTTTCAGTGGTGGATTTAGTCCATCTACATTTAGGCTAATTATTGAAATGCGAGAGTTGATCCCTGTCATAAGGTTCTTACAGAATTGTTGTTCCTGTTTGTTCGTTGTCTTTCTTTTGCCTTTGGAGTTGGTCCATGTGTGTTTTTAGTCTTTTGCCTGCTCTCTTGTGAAGAACATTGTTGTTCTTTTTCCTTTTCTTCTGTGTTCAGTACTTTCTTAAGTGTTTCTTGTAAAGGTGGTCTGGTGGCAGTGTAGGTTCTTAGGGATTGGATATCTGGGAAAGATTTCAATTCTCCCT
>JAPVLO010005470.1:0-20093 GCA_027257055.1 Cephalopachus bancanus | reverse complement strand
AATTCCATTCCTCTCATTCCATTCCTTTCCCATTCATCTCCATTCCATTCCATTGCATTCCTCCTTATTCCATCCTTTCCCATTCCACTCCATTCCATTCCATTCTTTCAATTTCCCATTCCATTGCATTCCTACCCATTACTTTACATTCGTTTTTCCTTCCTTTCCATTCAATTCCCATCCATTCCATTTCCATTCAACCCCTTTTAAATTTCCATTCAATTCCATTCCTCTCCATTCCTTTCCATTCCTCTCAATTCGTTCCATGCCACTCCATTTCTCTCCAGTCCCTTCCATTACATTTCATTCCATGATCTCCATTCCATTCCTTCCATTCCATACCATTCCATTCATTCCTCTCCATTCCTTCCATTACTTTTCATCCCCGACTTATTCCATTCCCTTCCATTCCACACCATTCCATATCTTTCCTTTCCCAATTCTATTACTTTCCCTCTTCATTGCATTCCATTCCATTCTCACCATTCCTTTCCATCCATTCCATTCCAATCATTCCTCCCCATTTCCATTTCTCTCCATTCCATTACTCTCCTTTTCATTCCTTTCCATTCAATTTCTTTCAATTCCATTCCATTCCACTCCTTTTGATTCCATTCCATATTCCTCCTCTCCATTCCTTTCCCAAATCCTCTCCTTCCATTCCTTTCCATTCCATTCCTTTTCCATTCCATTCCAATCTTTCAATTCTTCTCCATTCCATTCCATTCCTTCTTTTCCATTTCATTACCTTCCACTCCACTCCACCCATTCCATTCCACTCCTTTCGATTCCTTTCATTCCATTCCTCTCCATGCCCATTCCATCCATTCCTCTCCATTCCATTCCATTCCCTTCCTTTTCCCCTTCCGTGCCTTCTATTCAACTCCATTCCTTTCCTTCCCATTCTTTTCCCAAAAGCACTCAATTCCATTCCATTCCATCTTTCCATTCCATTCCAGCCTCTCCATTCCTCTCCATTCTATTCCTCTGCCTCTCTCTACTTTCCATTCCATTCCATTCCATTCCAATCACTCCATTCCATTCCGCTCCATTCCATTCCATTCCATTCCACTCCATTCCTTTTCCATCCGTTCCTTTCCCATTGCATTCCTCTCCATTCTTTTCCTCTCCATTCCATTCGATTCCTTTTCATTCCATTCCACTCCACCTCATTTCATTCCATTCCATTCCACTCCTTTGGATTCCATTCCATTCTATTCCTCTCAATTCCATTCTATTCCATCCATTCGTCACCATTCCATTCCTTTCCCTTTCCTCCAAATTTCCCATTCCATTCCCTTCCATTCCTCTCATTACATTACTTTCCATTCCTTTCCCTTCCATTCGATTCAAGTCCATTCCTTCCTTTCAACTCCTTGCGATTCATTTCATTCCATTCCTCTCCATTCCTTTTCCATTCTTCTCCATTCCATTCCATTCCACTATTCCTCTCCATTCCATTCCATTCCATTCATTTCATTCCGTGCATCTCCATTCCATTCCCTTCCATTCCATACCATTCCATATATTTCTTCCCTTCATTCCATTCCATTCCTCTCCATGCATTCCATCCATTTCTCACCATTCCATTCCATTCATTCCATTCCAATCTATTCCATTCCATTCCACTCCAATCCTTTCCATTCCTCTCAATTGTATTCCATTCCATTTTCTCGCCATTCCATACCATTCCTCTCCAATCCAATCCATTCCATTCATTTCCTCTCCATTTCATTCCATTCCTCTTCATTCCACCCCCCATTCCATTCCATTCCATTCCATTCCATTCCATTCCATTCCATTCCACTCCTTAGTTTCCTCTCCATTCAATTTCTATTCCTCTCTATTCCTTTTTCCTTTCCTCCTCATTCCATTCCATACCACTCCATTCCATTCCTTTCCCATTCCATTCCATTCCGCTCTATTCCATTCCATTCATTTCTTTTCACTCCACAGGATTCCTTCCATTTCATGCCATTCCATTCCATTCCAATCCATTCCATTCCTCTCCATTCCACTCCGTTCCATCCCACCTCTCCACTGCATTCCTCTTCTTTCCATTCCATTCCATTATATTCCATTCTTCTCCATTCCACTCATTCTATTCCTTGCTTCTCCATTCAATCCTTTCCATTCCGTACCATTCCTTTAACTTTCCCTATACGTTCCATTCCATTCCTCTCCATTCCATTCTCTTCCTCGCCATTCCATTCCATTCCATCCATTCAATTCCAATCTATTCCTCACCATTCTATTACTCCCCATTCCTTTGCATTCCATTCTACTCCATTCCTCTCCATTCCCTTCTATTCCATTCAATTCAATTCCTCTCCATTCTTTTCCTCTATATTTAATCCATTCCATTCCATTCCTCTCCATTCCATTCTTTGCTCCTCATTCCATTCCAGTCCATTTCACTCCATTCCATACCTCTCGATAGCATTCCATTCCATTCCAATCTTCTCCATTCCATTCCATCCCATTCCATTCCATTCCATTCCTCTCCATTCCATTCCAATCCATTCCATTCCTCTCCATTCCATTAGTCTCTATTCCATTCCTTTCCTTTTCATTTTATTTCATTCCATTCCTTTCCTTTCCCTTAAATTTCCCCTCCCACTCGTTTTCATTCCATTCCTCTCCATTCCATTCCATTCCATTCCATTCCTTCTTATTCCATTCCATTCCTCTCCATTACATAACTTTCCATTCCATTCCTTTCCATTCCATTCTTTTCCATTCCATTCCATTCAACTCCTTTCAATCCATTCCATTCCATTACTCTCCATTCCTTTCCATTCCTCTCAATTCCATTCAATTCCACTACATTCCTCTTCATTCTCTTCCATTCTATTTCATTCCTTTCCTCTCCATTCCCTTCTCTTCCATTCCATTCCATATCATTCCTCTCCATTCCTTTCCATTCCTCTCCATTCATTCCATTCCATTCCATCCATTCCATTCCAACCTATTCCTCCCCATTCCATTCCTCACCATTCTATTACTCTCCATTCCATTCCTTTCCATTCCATTCCATTCCATTCCACTCCTTTCTATTATGTTCAATTCCCTTCCTCTCCAATTCATTCCATTCCTTTCCTTCCATTCCATTCTTGCCATCCCATTCCATCCATTCCTCTTCTTCCCTTTTCCATTCCATTCCATTCCACTCATTCCTTTCCCCATTCACTTCATTCCAATCCATTCCACCCCACCCCATTCCACCCCATTCCACCCTTTCATTCCTTTATTCTCTCCCATTCCTTTTATTCCTCTCCATTCTATTCCATTCATCTCCATTCCATTCCATTGCATTCCTCCTTATTCCATTCCATTCCATTCCACTCCATTCCATTCCATTCGTTTCAATTCCATTCCATTGCATTCCTACCCATTACTTTACAATCGATTCCATTCCTTTCCATTCAATTCCCAGTCCATTCCATTCCATTCAACACCTTTATATTCCATTCAATTCCATTCCTCTCCATTCCTTTCCATTCCTCTCAATTCGTTCCATGCCACTCCATTTCTCTCCAGTCCCTTCCATTACATTTCATTCCATGACTCTCCATTCCATTCCCTTCCATTCCATACCATTCCATATCATTCCTCTCCATTCCCTTCCATTACTTTTCATCCCACGACTCTATTCCATTCCCTTCCATTCCACACCATTCCATATCTTTCCTGTCCATTCTATTACATTCCTCTTCATTGCATTCCATTCCATTCCTCACCATTCCTTTCCATCCATTCCATTCCAATCTATTCCTCCCCATTCCATTTCTCTCCATTCCATTACTCTCCATTTCATTCCTTTCCATTCAATTTCTTTCAATTCCATTCCATTCCACTCCTTTTGATTCCATTCCATTACATCCTCTCCATTCCATTCCAATCCTCTCCTTTCCATTCCATTCCATTCCATTCCTCTTCATTCCATTCCAATCTATTCAATTCTTCTCCATTCCATTCCATTCCTGTCTTTTCCATTTCATTACCTTCCACTCCACTCCACTCCATTCCATTCCACTCCTTTCGATTCCATGACATTCCATTCCTCTCCATGTCATTCCAGTCCATTCCTCTCCATTCCATTCCATTTCATTCCATTCCATTCCTTTCCCTTCCGTGCCATTCTATTCAACTCCATTCCTTTCCTCCCCATTGTATTCCAATGCACTCAATTCCATTCCATTCCACTCTATTCCATTCCATTCCACGCCTCTCCATTCCCCTCCATTCTATTCCTCTGCCTCTCTCTACTTTCCATTCCATTCCATTCCAATCCACTCCATTCCATTCCGCTCCATTCCATTCCATTCCATTCCTCTCCATTCCTTTTCAATCCGTTCCATTCATTGCATTCCTCTCCATTCTTTTCCTCTCCATTCCATTCGATTCCTCTTCATTCCATTCCACTCCACCTCATTTCATTCCATTCCATTCCACTCCTTTGGATTCCATTCCATTCTTTTCCTCTCAATTCCATTCTATTCCATCCCATTCTCACCATTCCATTCCTTTCCATTCCTCCTAATTCCATTCCATTCCCTTCCATTCCTCTCTATTACATTACTTTCCATTCCATTCAATTCCATTCGATTCAAGTCCATTCTCTTCCTTTCAACTCCTTGCGATTACATTTCATTCCATTCCTCTCCATTCCTTTTCATTCTTCTCCATTCCATTCCATTCCACTATTCCTCTCCATTCCATTCCATTCCATTCTATTTCATTCCGTGCATCTCCATTCCATTCCCTTCCATTCCATACCATTCCATATATTTCTTCTTCATTCCATTCCATTCCTCTCCAGTGCATTCCATACCATTTCTCACCATTCCATTCCATTCATTCCATTCCAATCTATTCCATTCCATTCCACTCCAATCCTTTCCATTCCTCTCAATTGTATTCCATTCCATTTCTCGTCATTCCATACCATTCCTCTCCAATCCAATCCATTCCATTCATTTCCTCTCCATTTCATTCCATTCCTCTTCATTCCACTCCCCATTCCATTCCATTCCATTCCATTCCATTCCATTCCATTCCACTCCACTCCGTTAGTTTCCTCTCCATTCAATTCTATTCCTCTCTATTCCATTCCATTCCTCCTCATTCCATTCCATACCACTCCATTCCATTCCATTCTATTCCATTCCATTCCGCTCTATTCCATTCCATTCATTTCATTCCACCCACAGGATTCCTGTCCATTTCATGCCATTCCATTCCATTCCTCTCCATTCCATTCCTCTCCATTCCACTCCGTTCCATCCCAGCCTCTCCACTGCATTCCTCTTCTTTCCATTCCATTCCATTATATTCCATTCTTCTCCATTCCACTCCATTCTATTCCTTGCTTCTCCATTGCAATCCTTTCCATTCCGTACCATTCCATAACATTCCTATACGTTCCATTCCATTCCTCTCCATTCCATTCTCTTCCTCGCCATTCCATTCCATTCCATCCATTCAATTCCAATCTATTCCTCACCATTCTATTACTCTCCATTCCTTTGCATTCCATTCTACTCCATTCCTCTCCATTCCCTTCCATTCCATTCAATTCAATTCCTCTCCATTCTTTTCCTCTATATTTTATTCCATTCCATTCCATTCCTCTCCATTCCATTCCTTTGCTCCTCATTCCATTCCAGTCCATTTCACTCCATTCCATACCTCTCGATAGCATTCCATTCCATTCCAATCTTCTCCATTCCATTCCATCCCATTCCATTCCATTCCATTCCTCTCCATTCCATTCCAATCCATTCCATTCCTCTCCATTCCATTAGTCTCTATTCCATTCCTTTCCATTTCATTTTATTTCATTCCATTCCTTTCCTTTCCCTTCAATTCCCTCCCACTCGTTTTCATTCCATTCCTCTCCATTCCATTCCATTCCATTCCATTCCTTCTTATTCCATTCCATTCCTCTCCATTACATAACTTTCCATTCCATTCCTTTCCATTCCATTCTTTTCCATTCCATTCCATTCAACTCCTTTCAATCCATTCCATTCCATTACTCTCCATTCCTTTCCATTCCTCTCAATTCCATTCAATTCCACTACATTCCTCTTCATTCTCTTCCATTCTATTTCATTCCATGCCTCTCCACTCCCTTCTCTTCCATTCCATTCCATATCATTCCTCTCCATTCCTTTCCATTCCTCTCCATTGCATTCCATTCCATTCCATCCATTCCATTCCAACCTATTCCTCCCCATTCCATTCCTCACCATTCTATTACTCTCCATTCCATTCCTTTCCTTTCCATTCCATTCCATTCCATTCCACTCCTTTCTATTATGTTCAATTCCCTTCCTCTCCAATTCATTCCATTCCTTTCCTTTCCATTCCATTCTTGCCATCCCATTCCATCCATTCCTCTTCTTTCTTTTCCATTCCATTCCATTCCACTCGATTCCATTCCACTTCACTTCACTCCAATCCATTCCACTCCACCCCAATCCACTCAATTCCACTCTGTTTCACTCCAATTCATTACTCTCCATTCCATTTATTCCTCTCCATTCTATTCCATTCCTGTCCATTCCATTCCATTCACTAATTTCGATTCCATTCCATTCCTTTCCTCTCCAATCCTTTCCATCCTCTCCATTCCATTCCATTCCACTCTATTCCTCTCCATTCCATTCCCTTCCATTCCACCCTGTTCCATAGCATTCCTTTCCATTCCATTCCATTCCCTTCCACTGCATTCCCTTCCATTCCTCGCCATTCCATTCCATCAATTCCATTCCAATTTATTCCATTCCATTCCTCTCCATTCCCTTCCATTCTTCTCCATTGCATTCCATTCTATTCCTCGCCATTCCCTTCCATTCCTCTCCATTCCACTCCATTCCATTACTCTCCTTTTAATTCCATTCCATTCCTCTCCATTCCATTCCATTACTTTCCTCTCCATTCCATTCCATTCCTCTCCATTCCAATCCATTCCTCCCCTTTCCATTCCATTTCACCCATTCCATTCCAGTCTATTCCATTCCATTCCTCTCCATTCCATTCCATTAGATTCCATTCCATTCCTCTCACTTCCATTCCATTCCATTTCATTCCATTCCATATGATTCCTGTCCATTCCGTTATATTCCAATCCATTCCTCTCCATTCAATTCCTGTCCATTCCATTCCTCTCCATTCCTTTCCAATGCATTGCACTCCATTCCATTCCATTTCATTCCATTGAATACCATTCCTCTCCATTCCATTTAATTGCATTCCACTCATTTCCTTTCCATTCCTCTCCAATCCCTTCTTCTCCTTTCCTTCCCTGTCCTTTCCATGCCACTCCAATCCATTACTTTCCATTCCACTCCATTCAACTACCTTCCATTCCACTCTGTTGGACTCTATTTTATTCCACTCCCTTCTATTCCATTCCTCTCCATTTAATTCAATTCCTGTTCATTCCATTTCATTCCTATCCATTCCATTCCGCTCCATTCCATTCCACTCCTTTTGATTCCATTCCATTCTATCCCTCTCCATGCCATTCCATTCCATTCACCTCTATTCCATTCCATTTCACTTCATCGATTCCATTCCATTGCATTCCTCTGCATTCCACTCCAATCCTCTCCATTCCCCTCTATTCCATTTCACTCCATTCCATTCAATTCAATTTGACTCCTTTCAATACCATTCCAATCAAATGCATTCCTTTCCTCTGCATTTCATTCCATTCCTCTCCCTTCAATTACCTTCTCTCCATTTCATACCACTTCATAACATTCCATTAAATTCTTTAAACTCCATTCCATTCCACTGCATTGGATTCCTTTCCATTCCATTTCCCTCCTTTCCATTCCATTCATTTACATTCCATACCTCACCTTTCAATTACACTCCATTCCATTCCATTGCACTCCATTCTATTCCACTCCCTTCATTCCATTCCAGCCTCCCCATACCATTCCATCCCTCTCCATTCCATTCCATTCTATTCCATTCCAATCCTCTCCATTCCATTCCTCTCCATTCCAATCCATTCCATTCCATTCCTCTCCACTCAATTCCTCTTCATCCCATTCCATTCCATTCTTTTCCATACCTCTTATTCCATTCCATTCAATTCCATTGCATTCCATTCCTTGCCTCTCCATTGCATTCCTTTCCATTCCATACCATTCCATATCATTCTTATCTGTTCCATTCCATTCATCTCCATTCCATTCCATTCCTCGTCATTCCAACCATTCAATTCCAATCTATTGCGTCCCATTCTATGACTCTCCATTCCTTTCCGTTCCAAAGTACTCCGTTCCTCTGCATTCCATTCCATTCGTCTCCATTCCCTTCCATTCCATTCTATTACATTACTCTCCATTCTTGTCCTCTCCATTCCATTCCATTCCATTTTATTCCTTTCCTTTCCTTTACAATCCATTCCATTCCTCTCCATTCCATTCCTTTCCTCCTCATTCCATTCCATTCCATTTCACTCCATTCCATACAATTCCATGCCATTCCTTTCCTTTCCAATCCATTCAATTCCTCTCCATTCCATTCCTTTCCTCATCATTCCATTCCACTCCATTCCATACCATTCAATACCCTGCCATTCCATTCCTCTCCATTCCATTCCATTCCTCTCTATTCCATTCCAATCCATTCCATTCCTCTCCATTCCATTCCTCTCCATTCCATTCCTTTCCATTCCATTTCATTCCTTTTCATTCTTTTCCTCTCCATTCAATTCCATTCCTCTGCATTCCATTCCATTCCATTCATCTCCATTCCATTCCATTGCATTCCTCCTTATTCCATTCCATTCCATTCCACTCCATTCCATTCCATTCGTTTCAATTCCATTCCATTGCATTCCTACCCATTACTTTACAATCGATTCCATTCCTTTCCATTCAATTCCCAGTCCATTCCATTCCATTCAACACCTTTATATTCCATTCAATTCCATTCCTCTCCATTCCTTTCCATTCCTCTCAATTCGTTCCATGCCACTCCATTTCTCTCCAGTCCCTTCCATTACATTTCATTCCATGACTCTCCATTCCATTCCCTTCCATTCCATACCATTCCATATCATTCCTCTCCATTCCCTTCCATTACTTTTCATCCCACGACTCTATTCCATTCCCTTCCATTCCACACCATTCCATATCTTTCCTGTCCATTCTATTACATTCCTCTTCATTGCATTCCATTCCATTCCTCACCATTCCTTTCCATCCATTCCATTCCAATCTATTCCTCCCCATTCCATTTCTCTCCATTCCATTACTCTCCATTTCATTCCTTTCCATTCAATTTCTTTCAATTCCATTCCATTCCACTCCTTTTGATTCCATTCCATTATATCCTCTCCATTCCATTCCAATCCTCTCCTTTCCATTCCATTCCATTCCATTCCTCTTCATTCCATTCCAATCTATTCAATTCTTCTCCATTCCATTCCATTCCTGTCTTTTCCATTTCATTACCTTCCACTCCACTCCACTCCATTCCATTCCACTCCTTTCGATTCCATGACATTCCATTCCTCTCCATGTCATTCCAGTCCATTCCTCTCCATTCCATTCCATTCCCTTCCTTTCCCTTCTGTGCCGTTCTATTCAACTCCATTCCTTTCCTCCCCATTCTATTCCAAAGCACTCAATTCCATTCCATTCCACTCTATTCCATTCCATTCCACGCCTCTCCATTCCTCTCCATTCTATTCCTCTGCCTCTCTCTACTTTCCATTCCATTCCATTCCATTCCAATCCACTCCATTCCATTCCGCTCCATTCCATTCCATTCCATTCCACTCCATTCCTTTTCAATCCGTTCCATTCATTGCATTCCTCTCCATTCTTTTCCTCTCCATTCCATTCGATTCCTCTTCATTCCATTCCACTCCACCTCATTTCATTCCATTCCATTCCACTCCTTTGGATTCCATTCCATTCTATGGCTCTCAATTCCATTCTATTCCATCCCATTCGTCACCATTCCATTCCTTTCCATTCCTCCTAATTCCATTCCATTCCCTTCCATTCCTCTCTATTACATTACTTTCCATTCCATTCAATTCCATTCGATTCAAGTCCATTCTCTTCCTTTCAACTCCTTGCGATTGCATTTCATTCCATTCCTCTCCATTCCTTTTCATTCTTCTCCATTCCATTCCATTCCACTATTCCTCTCCATTCCATTCCATTCCATTCTATTTCATTCCGTGCATCTCCATTCCATTCCCTTCCATTCCATACCATTCCATATATTTCTTCTTCATTCCATTCCATTCCTCTCCAGTGCATTCCATACCATTTCTCACCATTCCATTCCATTCATTCCATTCCAATCTATTCCATTCCATTCCACTCCAATCCTTTCCATTCCTCTCAATTGTATTCCATTCCATTTCTCGCCATTCCATACCATTCCTCTCCAATCCAATCCATTCCATTCATTTCCTCTCCATTTCATTCCATTCCTCTTCATTCCACTCCCCATTCCATTCCATTCCATTCCATTCCATTCTATTCCATTCCATTCCACTCCGTTAGTTTCCTCTCCATTCAATTCTATTCCTCTCTATTCCTTTCCATTCCTCCTCATTCCATTCCATACCACTCCATTCCATTCCATTCTATTCCATTCCATTCCGCTCTATTCCATTCCATTCATTTCATTTCACTCCACAGGATTCCTGTCCATTTCATGCCATTCCATTCCATTCCAATCCATTCCATTCCTCTCCATTCCACTCCGTTCCATCCCAGCCTCTCCACTGCATTCCTCTTCTTTCCATTCCATTCCATTATATTCCATTCTTCTCCATTCCACTCAATTCTATTCCTTGCTTCTCCATTGCAATCCTTTCCATTCCGTACCATTCCATAACATTCCTATACGTTCCATTCCATTCCTCTCCATTCCATTCTCTTCCTCGCCATTCCATTCCATTCCATCCATTCAATTCCAATCTATTCCTCACCATTCTATTACTCTCCATTCCTTTGCATTCCATTCTACTCCATTCCTCTCCATTCCCTTCTATTCCATTCAATTCAATTCCTCTCCATTCTTTTCCTCTATATTTAATCCATTCCATTCCATTCCTCTCCATTCCATTCCTTTGCTCCTCATTCCATTCCAGTCCATTTCACTCCATTCCATACCTCTCGATAGCATTCCATTCCATTCCAATCTTCTCCATTCCATTCCATCCCATTCCATTCCATTCCATTCCTCTCCATTCCATTCCAATCCATTCCATTCCTCTCCATTCCATTAGTCTCTATTCCATTCCTTTCCATTTCATTTTATTTCATTCCATTCCTTTCCTTTCCCTTCAATTCCCTCCCACTCGTTTTCATTCCATTCCTCTCCATTCCATTCCATTCCATTCCATTCCTTCTTATTCCATTCCATTCCTCTCCATTACATAACTTTCCGTTCCATTCCTTTCCATTCCATTCTTTCCATTCCATTCCATTCAACTCCTTTCAATCCATTCCATTCCATTACTCTCCATTCCTTTCCATTCCTCTCAATTCCATTCAATTCCACTACATTCCTCTTCATTCTCTTCCATTCTATTTCATTCCATGCCTCTCCACTCCCTTCTCTTCCTTTCCATTCCATATCATTCCTCTCCATTCCTTTCCATTCCTCTCCATTGCATTCCATTCCATTCCATCCATTCCATTCCAACCTATTCCTCCCCATTCCATTCCTCACCATTCTATTACTCTCCATTCCATTCCTTTCCATTCCATTCCATTCCATTCCACTCCTTTCTATTATGTTCAATTCCCTTCCTCTCCAATTCATTCCATTCCTTTCCTTTCCATTCCATTCTTGCCATCCCATTCCATCCATTCCTCTTCTTTCTTTTCCATTCCATTCCATTCCACTCGATTCCATTCCACTTCACTTCACTCCAATCCATTCCACTCCACCCCAATCCACTCAATTCCACTCTGTTTCACTCCAATTTATTACTCTCCATTCCATTTATTCCTCTCCATTCTATTCCATTCATCTCCATTCCATTCCATTGCATTCCTCCTTATTCCATTCCATTCCATTCCACTCCATTCCATTCCATTCGTTTCAATTCCATTCCATTGCATTCCATACCCATTACTTTACAATCGATTCCATTCCTTTCCATTCAATTCCCAGTCCATTCCATTCCATTCAACACCTTTATGTTCCATTCAATTCCATTCCTCTCCATTCCTTTCCATTCCTCTCAATTCGTTCCATGCCACTCCATTTCTCTCCAGTCCCTTCCATTACATTTCATTCCATGACTCTCCATTCCATTCCCTTCCATTCCATACCATTCCATATCATTCCTCTCCATTCCCTTCCATTACTTTTATCCACACGACTCTATTCCATTCCCTTCCATTCCACACCATTCCATATCTTTCCTGTCCATTCTATTACATTCCTCTTCATTGCATTCCATTCCATTCCTCACCATTCCTTTCCATCCATTCCATTCCAATCTATTCCTCCCCATTCCATTTCTCTCCATTCCATTACTCTCCATTTCATTCCTTTCCATTCAATTTCTTTCAATTCCATTCCATTCCACTCCTTTTGATTCCATTCCATTACATCCTCTCCATTCCATTCCAATCCTCTCCTTTCCATTCCATTCCATTCCATTCCTCTTCATTCCATTCCAATCTATTCAATTCTTCTCATTCCATTCCATTCCTGTCTTTTCCATTTCATTACCTTCCACTCCACTCCACTCCATTCCATTCCACTCCTTTCGATTCCATGACATTCCATTCCTCTCCATGTCATTCCAGTCCATTCCTCTCCATTCCATTCCATTTCATTCCATTCCATTCCTTTCCCTTCCGTGCCATTCTATTCAACTCCATTCCTTTCCCCCATTGTATTCCAATGCACTCATTCCATTCCATTCCACTCTATTCCATTCCATTCCACGCCTCTCCATTCCCCTCCATTCTATTCCTCTGCCTCTCTCTACTTTCCATTCCATTCCATTCCAATCCACTCCATTCCATTCCGCTCCATTCCATTCCATTCCATTCCTCTCCATTCCTTTTCAATCCGTTCCATTCATTGCATTCCTCTCCATTCTTTTCCTCTCCATTCCATTCGATTCCTCTTCATTCCATTCCACTCCACCTCATTTCATTCCATTCCATTCCACTCCTTTGGATTCCATTCCATTCTATGGCTCTCAATTCCATTCTATTCCATCCCATTCGTCACCATTCCATTCCTTTCCATTCCTCCTAATTCCATTCCATTCCCTTCCATTCCTCTCTATTACATTACTTTCCATTCCATTCAATTCCATTCGATTCAAGTCCATTCTCTTCCTTTCAACTCCTTGCGATTACATTTCATTCCATTCCTCTCCATTCCTTTTCATTCTTCTCCATTCCATTCCATTCCACTATTCCTCTCCATTCCATTCCATTCCATTCTATTTCATTCCGTGCATCTCCATTCCATTCCCTTCCATTCCATACCATTCCATATATTTCTTCTTCATTCCATTCCATTCCTCTCCAGTGCATTCCATACCATTTCTCACCATTCCATTCCATTCATTCCATTCCAATCTATTCCATTCCATTCCACTCCAATCCTTTCCATTCCTCTCAATTGTATTCCATTCCATTTCTCGTCATTCCATACCATTCCTCTCCAATCCAATCCATTCCATTCATTTCCTCTCCATTTCATTCCATTCCTCTTCATTCCACTCCCCATTCCATTCCATTCCATTCCATTCCATTCCATTCAATTCCACTCCACTCCGTTAGATTCCTCTCCATTCAATTCTATTCCTCTCTATTCCATTCCATTCCTCCTCATTCCATTCCATACCACTCCATTCCATTCCATTCTATTCCATTCCATTCCGCTCTATTCCATTCCATTCATTTCATTCCACTCCACAGGATTCCTGTCCATTTCATGCCATTCCATTCCATTCCAATCCATTCCATTCCTCTCCATTCCACTCCGTTCCATCCCAGCCTCTCCACTGCATTCCTCTTCTTTCCATTCCATTACATTATATTCCATTCTTCTCCATTCCACTCCATTCTATTCCTTGCTTCTCCATTGCAATCCTTTCCATTCGTACCATTCCATAACATTCCTATACGTTCCATTCCATTCCTCTCCATTCCATTCTCTCCTCGCCATTCCATTCCATTCCATTCAATCCAATCTATTCCTCACCATTCTATTACTCTCCATTCCTTTGCATTCCATTCTACTCCATTCCTCTCCATTCCCTTCCATTCCATTCAATTCAATTCCTCTCCATTCTTTTCCTCTATATTTTATTCCATTCCATTCCATTCCTCTCCATTCCATTCCTTTGTCCTCATTCCATTAGTCCATTTCACTCCATTCCATACCTCTCGATAGCATTCCATTCCTTCAATCTTCTCCATTCCATTCCATCCCATTCCATTCCATTCCATTCCTCCCATCCATTCCAATCCATTCCATTCTCTCCATTCCATTAGTCTCTATTCATTCCTTTCCATTTCATTTTATTTCATTCCATTCCTTTCCTTTCCCTTCAATTCCTCCCACTCGTTTTCATTCCATCCTCTCCATTCCATTCCATTCCATTCCTTCTTATTCCATTCCATTCCTCTCCATTACATAACTTTCCTTCATTCCTTTCATTCCATTCTTTTCCATTCCATTCCATTCAACTCCTTTCAATCCATTCCATTCCATTACTCTCCATTCCTTCCATTCCTCTCAATTCCATTCAATTCCACTACATTCCTCTTCATTCTCTTCCATTCTATTTCATTCCATGCTCTCCACCCCTCTCTTCCATTCCATTCATATCATTCCTCTCCATCCTTTCCATTCCTCTCCATTGCATTCCATTCATTCCATCCATTCCATTCCAACTATCCTCCCCATTCCATTCTCACCATTCTATTACTCTCCATTCCTTCTTCCATCCATTCCATTCCACTCCTTTCTATTATGTTCAATTCCTTCCTCTCCAATTCATTCATTCTTTCCTTTCCATTCCATTCTTGCCATCCCATTCCATCCATTCCTCTTCTTTCTTTTCCATTCCATCCATTCCACTCGATTCCATTCCACTTCACTTCACCCAATCCATTCCACTCCACCCCAATCCACTCAATTCCACTCTGTTTCACTCCAATTCATTACTCTCCATTCCATTTATTCCTCTCCATTCTATTCCATTCCTGTCCATTCCATTCCATTCACTAATTTCGATTCCATTCCATTCCTTTCCTCTCAATCCTTTCCATCCTCTCCATTCATTCCATTCCACTCTATTCTCCCATTCCATTCCTTCCTTCCACCCTGTTCCATAGCATTCCTTTCCATTCCATTCATTCCCTTCCACTGCATTCCTTCCATTCCTCGCCATTCCATTCCATCAATTCCATTCCAATTTATTCCATTCCATTCCTCTCCATTCCCTTCCATTCTTCTCCATTGCATTCCATTCTATTCTCGCCATTCCTTCCATTCTCTCATTCCACTCCATTCCATTACTCTCCTTTTAATTCCATTCCATTCCTCCATTCATTCCATTACTTTCTCTCATTCCATTCCATTCCTTCCATTCCAATCCATTCTCCTTTCCATTCCATTTCACCATTCCATTCCAGTCTATTCCATTCCATTAGATTCCATTCCTTCCTCTCACTTCCATTCCATTCCATTTCATTCCATTCCATATGATTCCTGTCCATTCCATTATATTCCAATCCATCCTCTCCATTCAATTCCTGTCCATTCCATTCCTCTCCATCCTTTCCAATGCATTGCACTCCATTCCATTCCATTCATTCCATTGAATACCATTCCTCTCATTCCATTTAATTGCATTCCACTCATTTCCTTTCCATTCTCTCCAATCCTTCTTTCCTTTCCTCCCTGTCCTTTCCATGCCACTCCAATCATTACTTTCCATTCCACTCCATTCAACTACCTTCATTCCACTCTGTTGGACTCTATTTTATTCCACTCCATTCTATTCCATTCCTCCATTTAATTCAATTCCTTTCATTCCATTTCATTCCTATCCATTCCATTCCGCTCCGTTCCATTCCACTCCTTTTGATTCCATTCCATTCTATCCTCTCCATGCCATTCCATTCCATTCACCTCTATTCCATTCCATTTCACTTCATCGATTCCTTCCATTGCATTCCTGCATTCCACTCCAATCCTTCCATTCCCCTCTATTCCATTTCACTCCATTCCATTCAATTCAATTTGACTCTTCATACCATTCAATCAAATGCATTCCTTTCCTCTGCATTTCATTCCTTCCTCTCCCTTCAATTACCTTCTCTCCATTTCATACCACTCATAACATTCCATTAAATTCTTTAACTCCATTCCATTCCACTGCATTATCCTTCCTTCCTTTCCTCCTTTCTCCTTCATTCCTCATATTCATCCTCCATTCATTCACTCCATTCATTCCATCCCTTCATTCCATCCTCCATCCTCCAAATTCCATTCCTCCCATTCCATCCTTCCATTCCATTCCTCTCATTCCTTCCCATTCCATTCCATTCCTTCCACTCTTTTCCTTCCTTCCATTCCATTCATTCCATTCCTCCTCTATTTTCCTTCATTCCATTCCATTCCATTCTTCTTCTTTCCTTCCATTCATCTCCATTCCTTCCATCTCCATCCATTCAATCCTCATTCCTCCATTTCCCATTCTTCCATTCCAATCCGTTCCTTCATCTCCATTCCTTCCATTCCTCCTCCTTCTTCATTCTTCCATTCTTCCTTCCTTCCATTCCATTCATTATTCCTTCCTTTCCTTTCATCCATTCCATTCCTTCCATTCCATTCCTTTCCTCCATTCCATCCTTCCATTCCCTCCATTCCATCCATTCCACCATTCCTTTCCTTTCCAATTCATTCCATTCCTTCCATTCCATCCTTCCTTCTTCCATCCATCATTCCTCCATTCCATTCCCTCCATCCATTCCTTCCATTCCATTCCATTCCTTCATCCTCCATCCATTCCTTCCTTCCATTCCATTCCTCTCCATTCCATTCCTTTCCATTCCATTTCTTCCTTTTCATTCCTTTCTCTCCATTCTTCCTTCCTTTCATTCCATTCCATTCATCTCCATTCCATTCCATTCCTTCTCCTTTTCCTTCATTCCATTCCTCCATTCATTCCTTCTTCATTCCATTCCATTCATTCCTTCCATTATTCAATCCATTCCATTCCTTTCCATTATTCCATCATTCCATTCCTTCCATTATTTCCATTCATTCCATTCCCCTTTCTTTCCATTCTTCCTTCCTCCATTCCTTTCATTCCTCCATCCTTCCATTCCATCCATTCCTCTCCATTCCTTCCTTCCTTCATTCCATTACTCTCCATTCCATTCCTTATCCACATCATTCATTCCTTCCATTCCATTCCATTCTTTCTCCATCTCATTCCTTCTTCATTCCATTCCATTCCTCTTCCTTCCATTCCATTCCATTCCATCTTCCTTCCCCATTCCTTCCTTCCATTCTTCCTTTCTCCTATTCTTTTCTCCATTCCATTCCATTCCATTTCATTCCATTCCATTCATCCTTCCTTCCATCCATTCCTCTCCTTCCATTCCATTCCATTCCATCCTCTTCTTCCATCCTCTTCCATTCTTTCCATTCCATTCCATTCTTCTTCCATTTCAATTCCTTCCTCCATTCCATTCCATTCTCCTTTCATTCCATCATTCCTCCCTCCATTCATTCCTCCATTCTTCCATTCCATTCCATTCCTTCCATTCCTTTCCTTCCTCCATTCATTCAATCCATTCCTTTCCATTCCATTCCCTCATTCCATTCATTCCACTCCTTCCATTCCACCCACCTCTCCATTCCCTCCATTCCATTCCTTCCACTCTCTCCTTCCATTCCATTCCTTCCATTCCATCCACTTCCTCCATTCCTCCTTCCATTCCATTCCATTCCTCCATCCATTCCTCCATTCCTCTCCATTCCTTTCAATCTTCCTCTTCTTCCTTCCATTCTTTTCTTCCATTCCATTCATTCCTTTCATTCCATTCCTCTCCTCATTCTTCCTTCCATTCCTCCTTTTTCCATTCCCTCCTCTCATTCATTCATTCCATTCCTTCCTCCTTCCATTCCTTTCTTCCTCATTCCATTCCATTCCTTCCATTCCTCATTCATTCCTTTCCATTCCTCTTCATTATTCATTCCATTCTCTTCCTTTCATCCTTCATTCATTCATTCCATTCTCTCCATTCCTTTCTTTTCCATTCCTTCCATTCATTCCTTCCATTCCATTCCATTCCATTCTTTCCATTCCATTCCATTCATTCCTTCCTTCCATTCCATTCCATTTTTTCTTCTCTTCCATTCCATCCTTCCATTCCATCCTTCCATTTCTCTCCATTCATTCCATTCTTCCTTCCATCATTCCACCATTCCCTCCATCCTTCCATTCCTCCATCTATTCCATTCCTTCCTCATTCCTTCCTTCCTCTCATATCCATTTCCTTCTTCCTTCCATTTCATTCCTCTCCATCATTCCATTCCTTCATTCCATTCCATTCCATTCCATTCCCCCATCACTTTTCCTCTCCTTCATTCATTCCTTCTATTCCATTCCATTCCTCCTTTCCTCCTCCACTCATTCCATTCCTTCTATTCCATTCCTTCCCTCATTCCATTCCATTCATTTCATTCCACTCCACGATTCCTCCATTTCATCCATTCCATTCCATTCCTCTCCTTCCATTCCTCTCATTCCCTCCTTCCTCCCAGCCTTCCATGCATTCCTTCTTTCCATTCCATTCCATTATTCCATTCTTTCCATTCATCCATTCATTCCTTCTTTCCATTGCAATCCTTTCCATTCCTCCATTCCATCAATTCCTTCTTCCATTCCATTCCTCTCCATTCCATTCCTTCCTCCATCTTCCATTCCTTCCATTCAATTCCAATCATTCCTCATTCATTCTTCCATTCCTTTCATCCATTCTTCCATTCCTCTCCATTCCCTTCCATTCCTTCATTCAATTCCTCTCCTTCCTTCCTCTATTTTTTTCCATTCCATTCCATTCCTTCCATTCCATTCCTTTTCCTATCATTTATCCTTTCACTCCATTCCATCCTTTCATTCCTTCCATTCCTTTCTCCATTCCATTCCATCCCTTCCATTCCTTCCATTCCTTCCATTCATTCTCCATTCCATTCCTCTCCTTCCATTTCATTCCTTCCTTCCATTTCATTCATTTCATTCCATTCCTTTCCTTTCCTTCAATCCATTCCATCTTTTCATTCCATTCTTCCATTCCATTCCATTCCATTCCTTCTTTTCCATTCCATTCCATTCCATTCATACAATCCATTCCATTCCTCTCCATTCCATTCCTTTCCTCCTCATTCCATTCCATTCCATTTCACTCCATTCCATACAATTCCATGCCATTCCTTTCCTTTCCAATCCATTCAATTCCTCTCCATTCCATTCCTTTCCTCATCATTCCATTCCACTCCATTCCATACCATTCAATACCCTGCCATTCCATTCCTCTCCATTCCATTCCATTCCTCTCTATTCCATTCCAATCCATTCCATTCCTCTCCATTCCATTCCTCTCCATTCCATTCCTTTCCATTCCATTTCATTCCTTTTCATTCTTTTCCTCTCCATTCAATTCCATTCCTCTGCATTCCATTCCATTCCATTCATCTCCATTCCATTCCATTGCATTCCTCCTTATTCCATTCCATTCCATTCCACTCCATTCCATTCCATTCGTTTCAATTCCATTCCATTGCATTCCTACCCATTACTTTACAATCGATTCCATTCCTTTCCATTCAATTCCCAGTCCATTCCATTCCATTCAACACCTTTATATTCCATTCAATTCCATTCCTCTCCATTCCTTTCCATTCCTCTCAATTCGTTCCATGCCACTCCATTTCTCTCCAGTCCCTTCCATTACATTTCATTCCATGACTCTCCATTCCATTCCCTTCCATTCCATACCATTCCATATCATTCCTCTCCATTCCCTTCCATTACTTTT
>JAPVLO010005469.1:0-10072 GCA_027257055.1 Cephalopachus bancanus | reverse complement strand
CACGGGGTGCCCCGCACGCCTGTCCCCGTGGCTCCCTGCCTACAGGCATCCGGTGGGCCTGCGGGGCATGCCAGCCCAGCGGGCACTGGAGGGCGCGCATCCCGGCGGCCGCCTCCAGGGCGCCTCAGGGCGCAAAGGCGCAGGATGCGCCCCAGGCTGGGATGGTAAGCAGGGTCGCTCCGGAGAGCGCTTGGTTTTGAGGCCTCACGACCAGGGAATGCTGCAGGCGGCTGGCTTCACCCTGCCTTCCGAACCCTGGCTCTGCGATGTCTTTTGGCGCCGCCCTGGAAAAGGACACCCAGGTCTCCCTGTGATGGCTCCCCAGTGCCCCCAGCAAGCGGCGGGAGGGCGGGGCCCCGGCATCACTGTAACTAGGAGGCGACCGGGCTGGCGTGCTGGAGGCTGGGAGGGGCCCGCGGGGTGTCCCGGGAGCAAACAATACCGTGCGGTGGATTACCAAGCCGCCTCGTCCCCCCACGCCCCCCCGACCCCCCCTCACCGCCCATGAGACTGATGGTCCGGATTCCCGGGAGAGGTCACGGGAGTACCCCGGCAGGCTGGGCGTCGCAGACGCGGAGCTCCCTTGGAAATCCCCAGAGATTCCCAACCCCCCACTCCCTCCTTGGAAAGCCGCCACGTCCCGCGAGGGCTCTGGGCGCAGCCTATCCACGATCGGCGCCGGCGCCGACGACCCCCAGGGTCACACGACCGCTGGATAGGACGGATCTCTGGGATCTAAGCGCCTGGCGTGGGGGGCGGAGCCTGTGAGTCTTGGGACCGCAGGCCACGCAGGGGATGGCAGCTCACTGGAGGCTTCAGGCCTTGGCCTCCCGCACGCTGAGCGTGTTGGGATCATCCTTTGGGAAGACTTGGGAACTGTCACCGGTCAACCCTTCCAGTTGGTGCTGGCGGAGGAGCCCAGGCATCTCCCTTTGAACCCGGCAGCTCCGAGTGGCCCTGGGACCCCCAAACACTGTCTCCCTCTTTCCTGCCTCTCTGTGTCTTTCTGCCTGTTTCTCTCTGCGCTGCGTCTCTTTTTCCTCTTGGTATTTATGTGTGTCTGAGCCCCTGTCACGTCTTCTCATTTTTTCTGTCCTGCTGCTCCGTCTCTCTCCGTCTCTCTCCCAGGCTCTATTTCGCCCTCCAAGTCTCTGCGTGCGTGCGTGCCCGGGAGCGTGCGTGTGTACGTGTGTGCCTTTCGGGGTGGGGGTGGCTGTGGGGTAGGTGATCCGGCTGCCGGCTGACCAGTGGGAGGGTGTCTGTGTTCCCAAGGGCTCGTCTTCCACTCTCTCACGGGAGGTCCCGCACGCCTGTCTCTCCAGGCGCCCCGCTGACAGGCCCCCGGGGCCCTGTTGGGCACTCCAGCCAGCAGGCTCTTGAAGGCGCCGTCGGCGCCAGCGCCGGCAGGGCGCTTCGTGGCGCGCAGGCGCAGGAAGCCCCAGGGGCTGGGAAGCTAAGCAGGGTCGCTCCTGGGGAGCCCTTGGAAGGGAGGCCGGCCGCGCCCACGAGGGCGCCATCTGCTGGTTGCGCCCTGGCTTTTCAACTCCGGCTCTGCCACTCCTTTTGGCGTCGCCGTGGGGCAGGACACCCAGGCCTCCCCCTCGTTAGCTCCGCACTGCCCCCGGAGCAGCGGGAGGGCAGGGACACCGCATCACTGGAACTCGGAGGCGCCCGCGGCTCCTCGCGGGAGGCTGGGGGGGGGGCTCGCGGGGGTCTCGCGGCGACAATACCCTGCGACCGTTTTTTTACCCCCGGCACCCCCCCCCCGCCAAGCGACGGAAGGCTCCTGATTCGCCGAGCGCTCAAGGGATTTTCCCAGGCAGCCTGAGAAACGCAGAAGCGGGGCTGCCTTGGGAACCCCTAGAGCCGCCCCCGTTCCTCCTTGGAAAGACCGCCGCGTCCCAGGATGTCTCTGGGGGTGCCAGATCCTCGATCGGCGCCAGCGACGACGACCTCCGAGGTCTCACAACCCCGGAGAGGCCGGACCTCTTGGGATCTAAGCGCCTGGCGTGGACGGCGGACCCGGTGAGTCTTGGGGCTGCAGGCCGCGCAGGGGAGGGCAGCTTCTTGCTGGCTTCCGGCCTTCCCCTCCAGCCCACGGAGCGGGTTGGGATCATCCTTTGGGAAGATGTGGGAAGACTCGGGAACTGTCCCCGCGTCAACCCTCCCAGTTTGTGCCGGCGGCGCCCAGGCGTCTCCCTTTGAACCCGGCAGCTCGAAGTCTCCCTCTTTCCTGTCTCTCCGTATCTCTCTGCCTTTTTCTCTCCGCGCTGCGTCTCTTTTCCTCTCGGTATCTATGTGTGGGACCCACTGTCACGTCTTCTCATTTTTTCTGTCCTGCTTCTCCGTCTCTCTCCGTCTCTCTCCCAGGGTGTGTTTCGCCCTCCAAGTCTCTGCGTGCGTGCCCCAGAGTGTGCGTGTGTACGTGGGTGCCCTTCGGGGTGGGCGGGGCTGTGGGGTACGTGAGGCGCCTGCCGGCGGACAAGTGGGAGGGTGTCTGTCTTCCGAAGGGCTTGGCTGCACCCCTCCCACGGGGTGCCCCGCACGCCTGTCTCCCGTGGCTCCCTGCCTACAGGCATCCGGTGGGCCTGCGGGGCATGCAGCCCAGCGGGCACTGGAGGGCGCGCATCCCGGCGGCCGCCTCCAGGGCGCCTCAGGGCGCAAAGGCGCAGGATGCGCCCCAGGCTGGGATGGTAAGCAGGGTCGCTCCGGGAGAGCGCTTGGTTTTGAGGCCTCACGACCAGGGAATGCTGCAGGCGGCTGGCTTCACCCTGCCTTCCGAACCCTGGCTCTGCGATGTCTTTTGGCGCCGCCCTGGAAAAGGACACCCAGGTCTCCCTGTGATGGCTCCCCAGTGCCCCCAGCAAGCGGCGGGAGGGCGGGGCCCCGGCATCACTGTAACTAGGAGGCGACCGGGCTGGCGTGCTGGAGGCTGGGAGGGGCCCGCGGGGTGTCCCGGGGAGCAAACAATACCGTGCGGTGGATTACCAAGCCGCCTCGTCCCCCCACGCCCCCCCGACCCCCCCTCACCGCCCATGAGACTGATGGTCCGGATTCCCGGGGAGAGGTCACGGGAGTACCCCGGCAGGCTGGGCGTCGCAGACGCGGAGCTCCCTTGGAAATCCCCAGAGATTCCCAACCCCCCACTCCCTCCTTGGAAAGGCCGCCACGTCCCGCGAGGGCTCTGGGCGCAGCCTATCCACGATCGGCGCCGGCGCCGACGACCCCCAGGGTCACACGACCGCTGGATAGGACGGATCTCTGGGATCTAAGCGCCTGGCGTGGGGGGCGGAGCCTGTGAGTCTTGGGACCGCAGGCCACGCAGGGGATGGCAGCTCACTGGAGGCTTCAGGCCTTGGCCTCCCGCACGCTGAGCGTGTTGGGATCATCCTTTGGGAAGACTTGGGAAGTGTCACCAGGTCAACCCTTCCAGTTGGTGCTGGCGGAGGAGCCCAGGCATCTCCCTTTGAACCCGGCAGCTCCGAGTGGCCCTGGGACCCCCAAACACTGTCTCCCTCTTTCCTGCCTCTCTGTGTCTTTCTGCCTGTTTCTCTCTGCGCTGCGTCTCTTTTTCTCTTGGTATTTATGTGTGTCTGAGCCCCTGTCACGTCTTCTCATTTTTTCTGTCCTGCTGCTCCGTCTCTCTCCGTCTCTCTCCCAGGCTCTATTTCGCCCTCCAAGTCTCTGCGTGCGTGCGTGCCCGGGAGCGTGCGTGTGTACGTGTGTGCCTTTCGGGGTGGGGGTGGCTGTGGGGTAGGTGATCCGGCTGCCGGCTGACCAGTGGGAGGGTGTCTGTGTTCCCAAGGGCTCGTCTTCCACTCTCTCACGGGAGGTCCCGCACGCCTGTCTCTCCAGGCGCCCCGCTGACAGGCCCCCGGGGGCCCTGTTGGGCACTCCAGCCAGCAGGCTCTTGAAGGCGCCGTCGGCGCCAGCGCCGGCAGGGCGCTTCGTGGCGCGCAGGCGCAGGAAGCCCCAGGGGCTGGGAAGCTAAGCAGGGTCGGGTCCTGGGGAGCCCTTGGAAGGGAGGCCGGCCGCGCCCACGAGGGCGCCATCTGCTGGTTGCGCCCTGGCTTTTCAACTCCGGCTCTGCCACTCCTTTTGGCGTCGCCGTGGGGCAGGACACCCAGGCCTCCCCCTCGTTAGCTCCGCACTGCCCCCGGAAAGCAGCGGGAGGGCAGGGACACCGCATCACTGGAACTCGGAGGCGCCCGCGGCTCCTCGCGGGAGGCTGGGAGGGGGCTCGCGGGGGTCTCGCGGAGCGACAATACCCTGCGACCGTTTTTTTACCCCCGGCCCCCCCCGCCAAGCGACGGAAGGCTCCTGATTCGCCCAGCGCTCAAGGGATTTTCCCAGGCAGCCTGAGAAACGCAGAAGCGGGGCTGCCTTGGGAACCCCTAGAGCCGCCCCCGTTCCTCCTTGGAAAGACCGCCGCGTCCCAGGATGTCTCTGGGGGTGCCAGATCCTCGATCGGCGCCAGCGACGACGGCCTCCGAGGTCTCACAACCCCCGGAGAGGCCGGACCTCTTGGGATCTAAGCGCCTGGCGTGGACGGCGGACCCGGTGAGTCTTGGGGCTGCAGGCCGCGCAGGGGAGGGCAGCTTCTTGCTGGCTTCCGGCCTTCCCCTCCAGCCCACGGAGCGGGTTGGGATCATCCTTTGGGAAGATGTGGGAAGACTCGGGAACTGTCCCCGCGTCAACCCTCCCAGTTTGTGCCGGCGGCGCCCAGGCGTCTCCCTTTGAACCCGGCAGCTCGAAGTCTCCCTCTTTCCTGTCTCTCCGTATCTCTCTGCCTTTTTCTCTCCGCGCTGCGTCTCTTTTCCTCTCGGTATCTATGTGTGGGACCCACTGTCACGTCTTCTCATTTTTTCTGTCCTGCTTCTCCGTCTCTCTCCGTCTCTCTCCCAGGGTGTGTTTCGCCCTCCAAGTCTCTGCGTGCGTGCCCCAGAGTGTGCGTGTGTACGTGGGTGCCCTTCGGGGTGGGCGGGGCTGTGGGGTACGTGAGGCGCCTGCCGGCGGACAAGTGGGAGGGTGTCTGTCTTCCGAAGGGCTTGGCTGCACCCCTCCCACGGGGTGCCCCGCACGCCTGTCTCCCGTGGCTCCCTGCCTACAGGCATCCGGTGGGCCTGCGGGGCATGCAGCCCAGCGGGCACTGGAGGGCGCGCATCCCGGCGGCCGCCTCCAGGGCGCCTCAGGGCGCAAAGGCGCAGGATGCGCCCCAGGCTGGGATGGTAAGCAGGGTCGCTCCGGGAGAGCGCTTGGTTTTGAGGCCTCACGACCAGGGAATGCTGCAGGCGGCTGGCTTCACCCTGCCTTCTGAACCCTGGCTCTGCGACGTCTTTTGGCGCCGCCCTGGAAAGGGACACCCAGGTCTCCCTGTGACGGCCCCCCAGTGCCCGCAGCACGCAGCGGGATGGCGGGGCCCCGGCATCACTGTAACTAGGAGGCGACCGGGCTGGCGTGCTGGAGGCAGGGAGGGGCCCGCGGGGTGTCCCGGGAAGCAAACTATACCGTGCGGTGGATTACCCAGCCGCCTCGTCCCCCCATCCGCCCCCCACCACCACCACCGCCCATGAGACTGATGGCTCCGGATTCCGGGGAGAGGTCAGGGGATTACCCAGGCAGCCTGGGCGACGCAGACGCGGGGCTCCCTTGGAAATCCCCAGAGATTTCCCCCACCCACTCCCGCCTTGGAAATGCCGCCAGGTCCCACGATGGCCCTGGGCGCAGCCTATCCACGATCGGCGCCGGCGCCGACGACCCCCAGGGTCACACGACCGCTGGATAGGACGGATCTCTGTGGATCTAAGCGCCTGGCGTGGAGGGCGGAGCCTGTGAGTCTTGGGACTGCAGGCCACGCAGGGGATGGCAGCTCACTGGAGGCTTCCGGCCTTCGCCTCCCGCACGCTGAGGGTGTTGGGATCACCCTTTGGGAAGACGTGGGAACTGTCACCGGGTCAACCCTTCCACTTGGTGCTGGCGGGGGAGCCCAGGCATCTCCCTTTGAACCCGGCAGCTCCGAGTGGCCCTGGGACCCCCCAACACTGTCTCCCTCTTTCCTGTCCTCTCTGTGTCTTTCTGCCTGTTTCTCTCTGCGCTGCGTCTCTTTTTCTCTCGGTATTTATGTGTGTCTGAGCCCCTGTCACGTCTTCTCATTTTTTCTGTGCTGCCGCTCCGTCTCTCTCCGTCTCTCTCCCAGGGTCTATTTGGCCCTCCAAGTCTCTGCGTGCGTGCCCGGGAGCGTGCGTGTGTACGTGTGCGCCTTTCGGGGTGGGGGCGGCTGTGGGGTGGGTGATCCGGCGGCCGGCTGACCAGTGGGAGGGCGTCTGTGTTCCGAAGGGCTCGTCTTCCACTGTCTCACGGGAGGTCCCGCACGCCTGTCTCTCCAGGCGCCCCGCTGACAGGCATCCGGGGGCCCTGTGGGGCACTCCAGCAAGCAGGCTCTGGAAGGCGCCATCGGCGCCGTCGCCGGCAGGGCGCTTCGTGGCGCGCAGGCGCAGGAAGCCCCACAGGCTGGGAAGCTAAGCAGGGTCGCTCCTGGGGAGCCCTTGGAAGGGAGGCCAGCCGCGCCCGCGAGGGCGCCATCTGCTGGTTTCACCCTGGCTCTGCAACTCCGGCTCTGCCACGCCTTTTGGCGTCGCCGTGGGGAAGGACACCCAGGCCTCCCCCTCCTTAGCTCCGCACCGCCCCAGGAAAGAGCGGGAGGGCAGGGACACGGGATCACTGGAACTAGGAGGCGCCCGCGGCTCCTCGCGGGAGGCTGGGAGGGGCTCGCGGGGGTCTCGCGGAGCGACAATACCCTGCGACCGTTTTTTTTTCCCCCGGCCCCCCCCCCCCCCCCCGCCAAGCGACGGAAGGCCCCCGGTTCGCCGAGCGCTCAAGGGATTTTTCCCAGGCAGCCTGAGAAACGCAGGAGCGGAGCTGCCTTGGGAACCCCTAGAGCCGCCCCCGTTCCTCCTTGGAAAGACCGCCAGGTCCCAGGATGTCTCTGGGGGTGCCAGATCCTCGATCGGCGCCGGCGACGACGACCTCCGAGGTCTCACAACCCCCGGAGAGGCCGGACCTCTTGGGATGTAAGCGCCTGGCGTGGATGGCGGACCCGGTGAGTCTTGGGGCGGCAGGCCGCGCAGGGGAGGGCAGCTTCTTGCTGGCTTCCGGCCTTCCCCTCCAGCCCACTGAGCGGGTTGGGATCATCCTTTGGGAAGATGTGGGAAGACTCGGGAACGGTCACCGCGTCAACCCTCCCAGTTTGTGCCGGCGGCGCCCGGGCGTCTCCCTTTGAACCCGGCAGCTCGAAGTCTCCCTCTCTCCTGTCTCTCTGTATCTCTCTGCCTTTTTCTCTCCGCGCTGCGTCTCTTTTTCTCTGGTATCTATGTGTGGGACCCACTGTCACGTCTTCTCATTTTTTCTGTCCTGTTTCTCCGTCTCTCTCCGTCTCTCTCCCAGGGTGTGTTTCGCCCTCCAAGTCCTGCGTGCGTGCGTGCGTGCCCGAGAGTGTGCGTGTGTAGGTGTGTGCCTTCGGGGTGGGCGGGGCTGTGGGGTACGTGAGGCGCCTGCCGGCTGACAAGTGGGAGGGTGTCTGTCTTCCGAAGGGCTTGGCTGCACCCCTCCCACGGGGTGTCCCGCACGCCTGTCTCCCGAGGCTCCCTGCTGACAGGCATCCGGTGGGCCTGCGGGGCATCCAGCCCAGCGGGAACTTGAGGGCGCGCATCCCGGCGGCCGCCTCCAGGGCGCCTCAGGGCGCAAAGGCGCAGGATGCGCCCCAGGCTGGGATGGTAAGCAGGGTCGCTCCGGGGGAGCGCGTGGATGGGAGACCTCACGACCAGGGAATGCTGCGGTCGGCTGGCTTCACCCTGCCTTCTGAACCCTGGCTCTGCGACGTCTTTTGGCGCCGCCCTGGAAAGGGACACCCAGGTCTCCCTGTGACGGCCCCCCAGTGCCCGCAGCACGCAGCGGGATGGCGGGGCCCCGGCATCACTGTAACTAGGAGGCGACCGGGCTGGCGTGCTGGAGGCAGGGAGGGGCCCGCGGGGTGTCCCGGGAAGCAAACTATACCGTGCGGTGGATTACCCAGCCGCCTCGTCCCCCCATCCGCCCCCCACCACCACCACCGCCCATGAGACTGATGGCTCCGGATTCCGGGGAGAGGTCAGGGGATTACCCAGGCAGCCTGGGCGACGCAGACGCGGGGCTCCCTTGGAAATCCCCAGAGATTTCCCCCACCCACTCCCGCCTTGGAAATGCCGCCAGGTCCCACGATGGCCCTGGGCGCAGCCTATCCACGATCGGCGCCGGCGCCGACGACCCCCAGGGTCACACGACCGCTGGATAGGACGGATCTCTGTGGATCTAAGCGCCTGGCGTGGAGGGCGGAGCCTGTGAGTCTTGGGACTGCAGGCCACGCAGGGGATGGCAGCTCACTGGAGGCTTCCGGCCCTCGCCTCCCGCACGCTGAGGGTGTTGGGATCACCCTTTGGGAAGACGTGGGAACTGTCACCGGGTCAACCCTTCCACTTGGTGCTGGCGGGGGAGCCCAGGCATCTCCCTTTGAACCCGGCAGCTCCGAGTGGCCCTGGGACCCCCCAACACTGTCTCCCTCTTTCCTGTCCTCTCTGTGTCTTTCTGCCTGTTTCTCTCTGCGCTGCGTCTCTTTTTCTCTCGGTATTTATGTGTGTCTGAGCCCCTGTCACGTCTTCTCATTTTTTCTGTGCTGCCGCTCCGTCTCTCTCCGTCTCTCTCCCAGGGTCTATTTGGCCCTCCAAGTCTCTGCGTGCGTGCCCGGGAGCGTGCGTGTGTACGTGTGCGCCTTTCGGGGTGGGGGCGGCTGTGGGGTGGGTGATCCGGCGGCCGGCTGACCAGTGGGAGGGCGTCTGTGTTCCGAAGGGCTCGTCTTCCACTGTCTCACGGGAGGTCCCGCACGCCTGTCTCTCCAGGCGCCCCGCTGACAGGCATCCGGGGGCCCTGTGGGGCACTCCAGCAAGCAGGCTCTGGAAGGCGCCATCGGCGCCGTCGCCGGCAGGGCGCTTCGTGGCGCGCAGGCGCAGGAAGCCCCACAGGCTGGGAAGCTAAGCAGGGTCGCTCCTGGGGAGCCCTTGGAAGGGAGGCCAGCCGCGCCCGCGAGGGCGCCATCTGCTGGTTTCACCCTGGCTCTGCAACTCCGGCTCTGCCACGCCTTTTGGCGTCGCCGTGGGGAAGGACACCCAGGCCTCCCCCTCCTTAGCTCCGCACCGCCCCAGGAAAGAGCGGGAGGGCAGGGACACGGGATCACTGGAACTAGGAGGCGCCCGCGGCTCCTCGCGGGAGGCTGGGAGGGGCTCGCGGGGGTCTCGCGGAGCGACAATACCCTGCGACCGTTTTTTTTTCCCCCGGCGCCCCGCCCCCCCCACCCCGCCAAGCGACGGAAGGCTCCCGGTTCGCCGAGCGCTCAAGGGATTTTTCCCAGGCAGCCTGAGAAACGCAGGAGCGGAGCTGCCTTGGGAACCCCTAGAGCCGCCCCCCGTTCCTCCTTGGAAAGACCGCCAGGTCCCAGGATGTCTCTGGGGGTGCCAGATCCTCGATCGGCGCCGGCGACGACGACCTCCGAGGTCTCACAACCCCCGGAGAGGCCGGACCTCTTGGGATGTAAGCGCCTGGCGTGGATGGCGGACCCGGTGAGTCTTGGGGCGGCAGGCCGCGCAGGGGAGGGCAGCTTCTTGCTGGCTTCCGGCCTTCCCCTCCAGCCCACTGAGCGGGTTGGGATCATCCTTTGGGAAGATGTGGGAAGACTCGGGAACGGTCACCGCGTCAACCCTCCCAGTTTGTGCCGGCGGCGCCCGGGCGTCTCCCTTTGAACCCGGCAGCTCGAAGTCTCCCTCTCTCCTGTCTCTCTGTATCTCTCTGCCTTTTTCTCTCCGCGCTGCGTCTCTTTTTCTCTTGGTATCTATGTGTGGGACCCACTGTCACGTCTTCTCATTTTTTCTGTCCTGTTTCTCCGTCTCTCTCCGTCTCTCTCCCAGGGTGTGTTTCGCCCTCCAAGTCCCTGCGTGCGTGCGTGCGTGCCCGAGAGTGTGCGTGTGTAGGTGTGTGCCTTCGGGGT
>JAPVLO010005468.1:0-10078 GCA_027257055.1 Cephalopachus bancanus | reverse complement strand
TTGGGGATTCCAATCAAGCATAGATTTGGCTTCTTTACATAGCCCCACATTTCTGGGCTGTGACCATTCTTTTTGAGTCACTTATTGTTTGTACCAATTGATTCTGTTCTCTAGCCCTGTTATTCTGCTTTGAAATTCCAGAAGGAAGATACTCATTTCCAGTACTTCAGAGTAGAACTTTCTTACATGGGTGATCTTTCTTCTAACTTCTTATTTTCCTTAGCCATTTCCATCATTAAATATCTGACTTATCTGTCTATCCTCAGGGACAGATTGTTCTGAATAGCTTTCATTGTTTGGGAATTTGTAGCTGCTATTTTTAGGTCACATCTCTGTAAGATTTTGAGAATTGCTGGTGTTTTTCTGCTGACTCTTCCTTATCTGTGAGGCACAACTCTTCCCTCTTTATTGTTATTCTTTAGTATTTGTGTTTGGAAGCTAGATAAGGTCTCGCTGTCCTACAATATCTTTGTTGTTTAATACCATTCACTCAGGGAGAGAGACAGGAGTATTCACCTCTGCTACGACACTCATGCTGGACAATGCACTACACTCCAAGTGACTTTCTCTCCAGAGTTTTTTCTGTGATCAGATTTGTCAGGCTATTTTTTCACCCCTGTTGAGAGTACTATATGGGAACCAAGTGGAGTATGGTCCCCCTCACTGTTGTCCACCATTTTCATCCCAGAAGTCTCCCACTTGGAAACACTCTGGGTGCTTTTTGTTTCTCTCCCTCCCCTGTTGAAGTCTATACTCAACATTTGAAAAATAGCAAATTCCCTGTTACAGAAGGACTCTGCTTTGGGCCTGTGAGGCTGGCAGGAAAACTATCCTGGTCTAGAAAGAGAGGTTGACCACCAGAGTTTGGTGGCAGGCACCAAGTACCAAGTGAGTATGCCTAAGAAGCAAGCTTTACCAGCCTGTGAGGCTCTGCCAGTGGAAAGTGCACACTTGGGAGCTGATTTGCAGTTCAGAGCATAAGTTCATTTCCTATTTTTTTTTTGACTTGGAGTCTCACTCTGTCGCCCAGACTGGAGTGCAGTGGCCACTCCCAGCCACCGCAGCCTCAACCTGCTGGGCTCCGGCGGTCCTTCTGCCTCAGCCTTCCAAGTAGCTGGAGCTACAGGCGCGCGCTACCACGCCCAGCTAATTTTTGATTCATTGTAGAGATGAGGTCTCGCCAAGTTGCCCGGGCGGGTCTCAAACCCGCGGGCTGAGGCAATCCACTCACCTCAGCCTCCCAAAGGTGCGAGATTACAGGCTGAGCCACCAAGCCCGGCCATTTCCTATTCTTTATGGGAGTGCCCTGACCAGTTCTCTCCTGCATAAAACCAGTGGCCCATGCATAGCTGGGAGGAGGGGAACTGGCCCAGACCGTGCCAGGTTCACTCATCCCCTCTTGCACACAGGCCAGGGCTACAGGGATGAGGTGCCCTGGTTCCAATATTAACAATCCAAGTACACTCCTCCTTGGTCCCTATGAGTTCAAAGAGACCACTGTGGGATGCAGGATGTTTTACTTATCCACATTTGTTCCAGTGCCTGTTTTTATCGGGATCTGTGGCCCTATTCTCTGTTCTGCTTAGAGAGAGAGGTGAAGATTGGCTATTCCCCAGTGAAAAACTTGGATCCCCCTGCAGGGATTATTTTAATTTGCAGAGCAATATGATACACACATATTTTCCTCTTTCTTTGGAGTTCAGTTTATGTGTAGGCTTTTATATGTTTACTATTATTAGAAACATTAAGAGATTGAAAATTCATTTCCCCATGTATTCATTATTTCAGGAAAAAAGGGTATCATTTGGTTTCCTATTAGTATTGGTGACTCTTATAAAAATAACTGGTTTCTGTTTACTTTTTGAATTTTCTTTAAGGATATAGAAAGCTGAAAAGTGTATATTTCTCACTGTAACATAAAGAAGGCAGTTAAAACTAAAATTAGAACCTTTCTTAAAACTGTCAGAAAATTAAGATTGCATTGAAATCATCTAGCATTAAATCAGAAGAGAGAAAGTTGGCACCAAGAGACGGGCTGCAAGCACTAGATTACCTGAGATACAGAATTCCTCCAGAATAGACCCAGGTTTTCTGTAAGATTTCAGCTTAAGTTTTAATCAAGTGCTAAGATAGTGTGAGTTATAATGACAGTATACAATCCCTGGAGGTGGCAAAAACCAAGACAAATTTGTTCCCACTTGCAGGCTTTTGTTCTCAGATCTCATTGTCTGCTTCTAAGAAGGACCTATTTCAGAGTTGTTTGTTGTTGTTGTTGTTGTTGTTGTTGTTTAAAGGGAAGAAGAAGAAAAGAAAAGAATTTCCCAAGTTTAGAATTGAATAGCATAATACACACAACCATGGGAAGGGCAAAAATCCCTGCTCAGAATCTGATGCCCTAAAGATAAAGAAGCTTCATTTTTTGGGGGGGAGGAAAGGGATAAAACTGCAACAAACACCAATGTCTTAACACAGGTGAAGACCTCATGTGACTGGAAAAAGAACTGTAAAAATAAATAAATAAATAAACAAACAAACAAATAAACAAGCTACATATTGGGGAAAGGATGGGAGCGTGTACTGGATATAAGCTATCAGACATTTCCTAAGACTGATAGTGAACCAGGATCACTGAGAAAGCCAAACACCACGGCATTCTCATATACCCCAAAGCAAACTAGCAAATCTTAAATGTATTATTTTGCTATTACAATATACCACAGATTGGGTGGCTTAAACAATATAAATTTATTTTCTCACAGTTCTGGAGACTTGTAGATGACCACCTTCCCTTTTTGTCCATTCATCTCTGCTGTATCTTTATATGTCTACATTTTTCCTTTTTATAAGTTCACTGGTCAGATTGAATTATGATTCACCCTGACAGTCTTGCTTGAACTTAACCACTACTTTAAAAGTCTTATCTCCAAATATAGTCATATAATCAAGTTCTAGGGCTCTGGACCTCAGCATATGAATTTAGAGGGAAAGACAATGCTGCCCATAAGATATTCAAAAAGTAAATGAGTAAAACAAGTAAAGCAATAGAACACTGAAGAAAGTGCAAGAGTTTAGACAGAGATCTGTGAGACACAGGGATATAGAAAATGTTAAAAACCTGAGACTGGAACAGGATATTTTTTAAATTCCTCCAGCCACCCCACCCTCCGCACTAAACAAAAGGCAGCAGTAGAGAAATTTTAAACTAATGGTAAGTGCAGCGAAAGTAATCATAGCCACAACATTCAAATCCAACAAACTACTTAACTATATTAACAAACAATTTAACACACACACTAAAGTACTAACAATAAAATAAAATGTCCATTTTCCAGTAAAAATGTTATTTACCTCATTTTTTACCTTCCTATATAAAATGTTACAAAATCATACAAAGGGTACAAAATAAAAAAAAAAACATAAAATATGTCTCAACACACACACACACACACACACACACACACACACACACACACACATAGTTAAGACACAAAACAATCAAAAGCGTCAGAATTAGAGTTGACACATATGTTGCCACTATCAAACAGAGAATATAATATCACTATGAGTAGTATGGTTAAGGGATTTATGGGCAAAAGTAGTCAACATGAGTGACTGGTTGGAGATTTTAGTAGTGATACACAAGCTATAAAACAAGAGTCAAATAGAAAGATACGTGGAAATACTGCTATGGACTAAATGTTGGTGTCCTCCTTAAATTCATATGTCAAAGCCTAATCATAATTACAGTGATATTTGGAGTTATTTAGGTTATGAGGGTGAAGATTTTGTAAATAGTATTAATGCCCTTATAAAAAGAGGCATGAGAAAAATGAAAAGATAATACCCCCCCTCCCTTATGTGAAGACACAGCAAGAAAGCAGTCATCTGCAAACGAGGAAAAGTGCCCTCACTATACACTGAATTGATAGACACATTTATCTTAAACTTCTAAGTCTCCAGACTTGGAGGAATAATTTTTTTTTAAGTCACCAGTTTATCATATTCGTATATAGTAACCCAAATTAATTTAAGAAAAAATGCCTTTGATGGAATCATCAACACATAGGAGTAAAGAATCTGTGAACTTGAAAGTATGTCAAAAATAATTTATCTAAACAGAACTGTAAATTGATGAATAAAAAGCAAGCATCTAAGAACCGTTAGTCAATAGCAAATTATCTATACGTTGCACATGTATAATTGGAACTCAGATGAAGAATAAAGAATAAATAGATTGTAAAAAACATTAGAAAAAATGGCAAATAATTTGTTCAATTTTGCAAAAATGATGAAATATTTCAAATCATGTATTCAAGAGCACAAATAGCATAAATACCTTATTTATAAAAACACAAACAGAAAACAAACAAAACTATCCAAACATATACAATTGAAATAACTTATAGCCAACAATAAAGAAGAAATCCTTAAAGATACCAGAAGTAAAAGATATTACATGTAGAGGAATAAAAATTAAAGTTATAGGTAATTTTAAGTAAGAAACTCTGCAATTAAGAAGACACTACAAAGCAACCTCAGAAAAAAATTAAGACAAAAACTAAAAAACAGAAACCAAAAAACAGCATTCTATGCACAGCAAAAATATGTTTAAAGAATAAAGGAAAACCCCACAAAGCATAGACACACAAAAATTGGAAAGATTCATGATGGTCAAAATTACACTTGCCGGGCTCGGTGACTCAGCCTGTAATCCCGCGCCTTTGGGAGGCTGAGGTGAGCAGATTGCCTGAGCCTGCGGGTTTGAGACCCGCCTGGGCAGTGAGACCTCATCTCTGCAATAAAATAAAAAAATCAGCCGGGCGTGGTAGCGCATGCCTATAATTCCGGCTACTTGGAAGGCCGAGGTGGAAGGATCGCCAGAACCCAGCAGGTCGAGGCTGCGGTGGCCGGGAGCGCCCACTGCACTCCAGTCTGGGCGACAGAGTGAGACTCCAACTCAAAAAAAAAAAAAATTACACTTAAGTTTCCTGGAGGAAGATGGTGGCAGTGCCAGCTGGACTGTGGGTCCCTATGTGAGTGGTTAAGTGAGTGTATGGACGAATTTACATGCATGTCTGTGAGTAAATGGGTGTGTGAGAGACTGACTGAGTGGTGTCTTGGCAGAAAGCAACCTCGGCTCTTCTAGTGGTAGCTGGGGCACAGAAACTGAGCAGCTGAGCACCAGTTTTTAAAAACCCAACAAAGCCCTTCGGAGGAAAAAACTGCTGCTCAACACCAGTCTCTGCCCTACCACCTCAATGTCAAGCTGGACTCTGGTAGGGAGGGCCATGGAGGGAGAACAGTGAGAGAGCCAGAAACGAAGTCACATTGGAGAAGACAAAATAGGCAGCCCACCATCATCTTGAAACATAAGAAGTGCTGTGGAGTATCCACCATTGAGAAAGAGACTCACTGCTGTGACTGGTACGTAAACAACTCATTGCTTGGGTTGATCAATACCCCAGATGGATTAGCCAGAAAACACAAATTTTGGAGGGACAGAATGAGTGCAGAGTCTCAGGTGCCCATCCCCTACCATTACCCAGCAGTGAGACAAAGCTTATGACCAGAAAAGGATGAAGACCCAGCCATAGAACAGCAGTGATGAGTGTTGGGTGGGCCCAACACCCTTACTTCAGCAATTCTCTAAACATCAGGTCCACATGGTTCAGGTGCAGCTGAGAGGGACAAACCCAGGTGGAGCCTGGGCAGCATCCACACTCAGAGGATCCTACTCTAGGATAAACCTGACTGGGGTTCCAACATCCAAGACCTGGGGAAGAGACAGTCTGGCAATTTTCCCTGGATGGGAGTCTCCTGACCACACAGAGAGGATGGGAGGGGAGGTCTGATGTCCGATCCTCCCATTCCATCACCATAGGTCACATGCTGGGTAGATTAGAAAAATGTTGGCAACCCTGAGCCCCAAGCAGGAAATGGAAAATATGGCTTGGGAGGCTTACCAGTGAGCAGCTGAGAGGTAGAATAACAAAAACTGTCACAAGAGGGCGTTCAGTACTCAAAACTCTTTTTCTCTTCTTTCGTTTGTTGTTGTTTTTTGAGGTGTGTGTGTGTGTGTGTGCACGCTCATTATTCAGTTTTCTTATTTTAATGTTCATTTTTCAGTTTTCCTTTTTTATCTTTTCATTTTTATTTTTCTTATGCTTTTTTTGTTTACTTTGTGGGTGTGACTGTGTATGTGAGGGTTTGATCTGCAATTCCTCACCTTTGTTTTTCTTCTGTTTTCTTTTTCTTTTTCTGTTTTTCTTTATTCCCCTCAAACATACACACACACACATATAAAGACATGAACGCTAAGTAGCACACTACTGAATGACTCCTGGGTCTACACAGAAATAGTGACAGAAATTGAAAGATTCCTGGAAACAAATGAAGACAAAGATACATCTTACCAGAATCTTTGGGATGCTATGAAAACTGTAACAAGAGAGAAATGTGTAGTTTTATACACACATATTAAAAAGAAAAAAAATCACAAATAAACAGACAAATGTCACACCTAAAAGAACTGGAAAGGCAAACTATTCAAAACCCTAACTGCAGCAGAAGAATCCAGATAACCAAAATACAATCCCAACTACAGGGCCTAAATGTCAAAAGTATCATAGAAAAAAAATTAACAAATTAAAGGTTTGTTCTTTGAGAAAACTAACAAAATAGATGAACTCCTAGCAGGATTGACTAAGAAAAGAGGGGGAAAAAAATGGCCAAATAAACACAATTGAAAATGCAAAAGAAGAAGTTAGAACTAACCCTGAGTAATTCAAAATATCATCAGAGATTACTATTCACACATGTATGGGAAAAAAAAACTTGGAAAACTAAATAAAATGGAGAACTTTCTGACATCACACAACCTCTTAAGGTTGAAATAAGGAGAAACTGAAATCCTAAATCCTAAATAGATCAATAACAACCCAGGAAATTGACTTTGTCATAAGAAATCTACCTACAAAAAAAAAAAAAACGCCCTTGATTAGATGGCTCCCAAGTGAAATTCTACAAATTCTACAAGAAGTAGCGGGTACCACTCCTATCAAAAGAATTCCAGGTAATCAAGAAAGATGGAATCCTCCCCAATTCATTTTATGAAGCTAATGTCACACATAAACCTAAAGCTGGGATAAAGCCCATCAAGAAAAGAGAATGACAGACCAATCTCCTTGATGAACATAGATGCAAAAATTCTCAACAAGATTTTAGCAAATCAGATCCAACAATATTTCTCAAAATCATTCACCATGGATAAGTAGTCTTCATTCCCAGAATGCAGGGCTGGCTCAATATCCACAAGCCCATAAATGCAATTTAATACATCAACAGATGTAAAAGTAAGAACCACATGATTATATCATCCATGCAGAAAAATATTTCAGTAAAATCCAACAACATCCTTTATTCATAAAGACCCTTGAGCACCTGGGCACAGAAGAAACATTCCTCAAAACAGTAAAAGTGATATATGATAAACCCATAGCCAATATATTGCTCAATGGACAGAGGTTGGAAGCATTTCTCTTGAAAACAGAAACAAGACAAGGGGTCATAGTCTCACCTTTCCTGTTCAACATAGTACTGGAAGTCATAGTTATAGAAATCAAGCAAGAGAGGAAAAGCAGGAGTATCCAAATAGGAAAACAGGAAGTTAAACTATTCCTCTTTGTTGATAATATGATCCTATACTTTGAAAACTCAAGAGAATCTGAAAATAAAAACAAACAAAAAAACCTCCCTGCCCTAAAAACTTTGGCAAAGTCTCTGGACACAAAATGTGCAAAAGACAATTGCATTTCCATATGCCAACAACAGAAGAAGAACCAAATAAAAAGCACAGTCCCATTCACAGTAGCCACACAGAAAACATAATACCTTGACATCTTCCTAACCATTGAATTGAAAGACCTTTTCAACAAAAACTACAAAACAATGCTCAAAGAAGTCAAAGAAGACACAGACAAATGGAAAACTATCCCATGCTCATGGATTGGAGGAATTCATATTGTTAAGATGTCCATCCAACCCAAGGCAATCTACAGATTGAATGTAATACCCATTAAATTACAAACATCATTCTTCTCATACATGGAATCGGCAATGCAGAAATTCATATAAAAAAAACATAGTCAAAACAATTCTCAGCAAAGGAAAGTGGGACATATCACACCTCTAGACTTTAAGTTTTATTATAAGACTACAATAATCAGCCTGGCATTGGTCCAAGAACAGGATAGAAAATTCAGAAGCAAAACCTCAGTTTCTCAACCAATTCATCTTCAACAAAGCCATCAACAAGAACCACTGGGGAGAGGAGACTCTATTCAGTAAATGGTTCTCGGAAAACTGACTGACAACATGCAGAAGAATGACACAGGACTCCTACCTATGACTATACACAAAAAATCAACTCTACATGGATGAGAGACTTAAACATAGAACTTTAAACTATAAGACTTTAAAAAGAAAATGTAGGAGATAGATTCTGCACATTGGAATAGGCTACCAATTCTTGATCATAACTGCAAAATTATAAGCTCATATACTATAAAGATAAAATAGACAAATGGGACATCATCAAACTGAAAAGATTTTGCAAAGCAAGATAAACCATCAAGAGAACAGGGAAACCTTCTCAGAATAGGAAAAAAAAAATATTTGATAATTGTGTATCTGACAAAGGCCTAACAACCAGAATCTACAAGGAACTCAAAAGAGCCAAAAGGGGGGGGGACGACCCTATTAAAGAGTAATCAAAAGACATGAAGACATATGAACAGTCAACAAATACATTTAAAAATGCTCTGTCTCACTAATCATCAGAGAAATGCAAATCAAATCTACATTAAGATACCACCTAATTCCATTAAGAATGCACACAATGTAATATTATGCATCCATAAAGAATGACAAACATATGGACTTTGCAGCAACTTGGATGGATTCAGAGTCTATCATACTCAGTGATCTATCACAGAAACAAAGAACAGAGTACCATATGTTCTCACTCCTAAGCAGATCTTGAACAATTATCATAGTACTATGAGAAGGGGATTGGTGGTAGTGGGAAACTGCCGGGGGAGGGAGGTGGAATTGACAGTTGAGGGAAACTGCCGGGGGAGGGGGGGGCACACCTCATCAACAAGGATACCTGCATTATGAACATTTGTATATTTTATCCTGAATTGTACTCAATATCTTTAAAATTTTTAAAAAAATTTCTATCCAAAAATTTAGTACTGGGTTGGCCACAGGTAATTCCAATAGCAGTTTTTTTTTGTTACAGTAGCATTCATGATGCTGGAATTCCTGTAACATAAAACAAAAGCAGTTAAGAAAAAAAGAACGAACATTCTTAATAAATAAAAAGCAACAGATCCTGGAAAGGACATGGAGAAAAGTGAACACTTCTACACTGTTGGTAGGAGGGCAAACTAGTGCAACCTCTATGGAAAACAATATGTCAATTTTATAAAAACTACATATTGACCTTCCATATGATCTAGGATCCCCCCTTTTAGGAAATACCTGGGAAAAAATAAAATCATTCTACAAAATAGATACCTGCACCAACTGTTTATTGCAGCACTATTCATGATAGCAAAAACATGACTCTAAACCTGCTGCCCCTAAAAAGTGGACTGATTAAAAAAAAGTGGTACATATACAAACCAGAATATTACACAACCATAAAGAAGGTAAAAAAATTATGGAATTTACAACAGCAACTTGGATAGATATAGAGTCTAACATATTCAATAATCTATACAGAAACAAAGAACTGAGTACCAATGTTCTCACCCCTAACTGAGTCCTGAAAATTTACCACAGTACTGCAAGAGAGGGGTTGGCAGTAGCAAGACTGCTGTGCGAAGGGAGGGGACACATAATTCACTAAGGAGCTTCATCCTAAATACGGAAAATGAGGTCCAGTGGGAGGCACAAACTTCACCTGCACATGTCCACATATGTACTATTCTTTATTATACCACATCTTTAAAATATAATAAAGGGGGGGAAAAATACTCCTAAAAAATGTTAATGGCTATAAAATATATGGCAA
>JAPVLO010005467.1:0-10000 GCA_027257055.1 Cephalopachus bancanus | reverse complement strand
CTGCAAACACATCTTCTGACCTGTGCAAACCTTCCTATAGCTGTAACACAGGCATATGCTTCAATTCTGTTTCTGAAATGCCAGAATGAAAAAAATAATAATTCTATTATAAAGAATTCTAATTAATTCTGTTCTAAAGATGAGAACATCTAAAAACAATTTAGTTCTAATGCATTTAATATCTCCAGACTTACATTAAATAAGATGACACATATTTTGAGATTTTCAAAATGTTGCTCACATGATGGATCATGACATATCACTGCCTCAGATACTTTCTCATACCACTTCAGTGCACCACTTCAGTCAGAACTGAATTCATTGCTCCTCATTTCCAGTTTCCTTCATTCACCACAGATTCTTTTATCCCAGCACCGACTTAGCTGGCATCCAGTAGGTACATAATACATGTGTGTAAAAGGAACAAAGAACCTGAGTCATCTTTTTACCAGAAATAGATCTTCTAAAATTTTTCCTTTAATGATGCTTACAGAAATTATTTTTCTTGTTCCTTTTATCTTTCAAGTAAATGAAACATAGTATTCTACATTGTTATAAACATTTCAGAGTTGTCATTAAAAAAAGAAAACCTAAAAAAACTTCTGAACATATTCACCTGGCACATATTTTACATAACAAAATGAATGTTCTCACATTTTAACATGATCACATTCAGCAGAAGAAAATGCAAACCACTGTATAGGTATGTGGATTCATTTTTTGCATGTACTTCTTTAGTTTTGAATAATTATTTTAAAAGGCACGAGCTCCAGAACAGTTTCTACTTTATTCAAGCAAGAGTCTTGGGTAACCTAAGTATGTGATCATGACTGAGACTGTTGCCTGGTCAATAATCATTTTCCCTTCCTCCTTTGTAACACAACAATGGGTATTGTGCCCAGCTGGAAAACTCAAATTCCCAGTTTCCCTTGCAGATAGGAACCAATGCAAAAACAAGCTTTTGTCTTTCTGGAATTCTCTTTTATCTCTTAACCTTCCATTTCTTTTTGCTTGGAACTCTTATACAATAGTAAGCACCCCAGAAACTATCTTGTAACTGTATGGACGTCACACACACAGGCAGGAGAAGCAAAAAGGCATAAGGGGCAACAACCCTTATGACTCTGTGTATCAGGCACAGCTGGCCCTGAGTGCCTACCGTCAGGCTTGTTTTACAGAAGTGAGGAAAACTAAGTTTTGTGTAAGCCACCATTATGTCAGTTCTGTTTCTAGATTACTAATGCTGTGTTCAGACACCCGTTTGACTTAACTGGGGTGAAAGACCTAAAATTCTTAGCCTTCTGCTTTATCTACTCTTGCTTTCTGGTAAATTTATCTACAATCAAGGTTTTACACTATTATCTCTGAACTCTCAAGATTCCCAAGTTTGATTTTTCAATATCTGATCTCGAAATTTCTAAGTACCTTTAAATTATGTCTGTTTGGATGGCCTACAATTACTTTAAAATTTGAATTAATATCTTCTTTTATTGTAATGACCTTCCTTCTCAATGTCCTTATCTCTTAATAGATTTTCTCAGGTTCAAGACTATAGAGGAATGTTCCTCAAAAATATGTTTCGCATCATCAGACTATCCAAGGAGGCTCACTAAGAATGCAGATCCTGGCCAGGTGCAGTGACTCATGCCTGTAATCCCAGCACTTTGGGAAGTCCAGGTGGGAGGATTGCTCAGCCCACGAATTCAAAACTAGCCTGGGCAACATAACAAGACTTAATCTCTACAAAAAATAAAAAAGAATTAGCCAAGCATGCTGGTGTCCACCTTTAGTCCCAGCTACTTGGGAGGCTGAGGTGGAAGGATCACCTGAGTCCAGGAGGTGGAGGCTATGGTGAGCTGTGATAGTGCCACTGCTCTCCAGCCTGGGTCACAAAGTGAGACCCTGACTAAAAACAAAAACAAACAAAAAATGCAGACTCCAAGGCCCACCACAGATCTGCTCAACAGAATCTCCATGAGGCAGCCCAGAAAGCTGTATTTTAATAAATACCTGGTAGCTTATAAACCTTAGAATTCTAAATTACTGCTAAAGAATTGCCTTAAAAAAAATCCATCTCTCCCTGCCCGCTATCTACTATAGAGCTAGGTCCTATAATTTGACCTTTGTGACCTCAGGTCCTACTATTCTCTCTGTCCTGTTTCTTTATCTTCCAGACACTCTCCTGCCTTGGGGCCTGTGCTCTGCCTGGATCACCCACCCCCAGTTCCCCACCAGACTCACTGCCTCACTTCCTTCATGTCAGTGTTTCAGGGAAGCCTAGTCAAGAGAATCTACTAAAAACTGCAATCCACCCAACAACCCAACGCACCAGGCCAATCTGACTTCAGGAAACAGAAACCCATTCAAGTCATTTCAAGGGAAGGGAAAGAGATTATTTTAATGCTACTTGGAAACAGGGACTAGAAAACTCAGGGAGAGAGGGCTCCCAGGTCTGGATACCTGTCCTGTTCTCCTTCCTATCTCTCTCCTCACTCATCCTTCCAGCTTCTTAACATTAGCAGCCTCTGTGTGACCTTGCTATCCATTCTCTCCCCTGCCAGCCGAGTCACTTCTGCCCCTTACTGCTTCTTGATTTTTCACTCTAAAGCGTTAACTCAAATGCTTCCCAAGAGAGATGATCAGCACCAAGAATCTTTTTTGAGCCAACACGAGGTTGCAGGTGTCTGAGTCACCTTTGAATTGGCTGCCCTTGGGTCGAGAGTCAACTCTGGTTGAATCAAGGGAAGCCCAGGGGACTGCAGTTCAGAGCAAGGCCCTAAAGGCAACAGGAGCTCTGAAAGGAGAGGAATCCTTAGGAAAGAAAAAGCATAGTTCTTAGGAAAGAAAGGTGTGGGAGGAGCAGCAATGGGCCACAATGCCAGCTCACAAAGTTATTATTCATTTTGTCTTCAACACCATCCTGAGCAAAATGCTGAACATGTAACACACAAATCAACCAATACAGGAGGGACAGGTCCTTCACTAAGGCCCACTTCCTGACACTGCTGGAAGCACAATGAATACAAAAAAGAAACGAGAAGCAACTCCTTATCTTCCCAGAGCTCTCAATTCACATGTGTGACTGGAAAAGTTGTTCCACCCTTGCTCAAGTTACTAAACCATTCTGGGACACAGTTTTCTCAACTATCAAATGGAACCCCACTTCCTGCTGGAGTGTTGCACGGTTCCAGAAGGTAATCTTTATAAAAGTGCTTTGAAAAACCATACGTCAATCAAAAACAATACTGCAGCCTTTTGATGCTAATAAAACCCTCTCACACACCACAGGTTTTGCATGGCTTTTGATTTTCTCTGGTCTCTATTTCTCACAATATATGAGTCATCAGTTGCTATTATTTGAAAGAGCGTCAACTATTGCCATTATGCTTTCATCACCTCCATGGCTCATTTCACTCAGAAGTGTGGAAAAAAAGAATTTTTTTACAGTGTGCAATATTTTAATAATATTATTATCTATTCAACTGTGTATCTAAAACTGTAATGTTCTATAAAGTATTTTTGGTACATTACAAATGACAATAAGTATGCACTCAATTCCTGTGTGGCACACAGGTCAGTCTTGACGTTTGTGTGGCCGTCTGCCTGCAGCAGTTTCGTTTAATTTATCTTCTAAGAAAATCCTAGATATTAAAGCCCAGGGACACTTTTTTTTTTTTTTTAAACGTGGGGATTCTAGAAAAAAAAAAATGGCTGTCTCAACCCCTGGAATTCTAGTCTCCTATCGTCTATATCTTTTTTTCTTCCCCCTAAAATCACTTTCTTACCTATATCACATTAAAGGGTGGAGGTGGAGGGTAAGAATGGGAATCAGTGATGATGGCTAGATAGATTTCCCAAATCCAATGCCATTCCACCCTTTTCAGGATTCAAGTTCAGATTTAGGGGAGAGAAAGACAAATAAACAAACAAACAAACAAAAAAAACACCTCAAGACAAGTACAGTCCAGGCTTTGCCCTGGGCAAGGTCTATTTACTTGGCAGGTAGGCTGCGGGGGTACTCCTAGGATAGGATGAAGCGCCTGTGCCCTCTGAGAAACGACTTGCCTCCAGCCTTGGGCATCTGTTTCTTGGTGCTGACAAGTGCAGCCAATCAACAGCTGGCCTGGGTAGAGCAAAGAAAACAGCTTCCACCGTGCTAAGAAGTCCGCTCAGCTGGCCCAAGTGGGCGTTTCAGGCAAAAGGAAACCCAAAAAACAAAACCTCAAACGCGCCTGGGTAAGTTTGCTGCGCAGATGGCACTGCAGAGGCGGCGGTGCAGGGCATCCACTCCCGGCCCACCCGGCTCCAAACTCCTCGCGCTCTGCGGGGCAAGGCCTATGGGGCAAAGGTTCCTGCGGCCCGGGAAAGACGCACTCCCGGGGCTGCCAAAAGGGGGGCGCCGGAGGCAGGGACGGGCTAGGGATATGTTCGCCAGGGTGAGCGACCTGGGGCCGTGCGGGAACCGTGAGCTTTGCGCTCTAGGGGGAGGGAAGCGGGCAGGGCGAGTGCGCCTGGTGGCTGGGACCGGTTCGTCACGCTGCGGTACCAAGCAAGCCTTGGGGCTCCCGATTCAGAGCCTGGAGCCTGGAAGGGGTCTGCAAGCGCACTGGGAGAAGGGTCCGCTGAGGGTCGGGCGCGACTGCAGGCTGCCCGGGGAAGAGGTGGGACGGGGTCCCTTCAAAAGATGGAGGCTGCTTCCCGGATACACACATCCATCCATACACACACACCTCCACCCGACCCCAGGTCAGCCTCGAGCCGCCCCCGCACAGCCCTGAGCCGCGGCGGTCACTCACCTTCGGCGCTGGAGCGGATCTCCGACACTGTCCTCCGCGAGGTAGGCATCATGGCGGCCGCAGGTGGGTCCTCAGCACGGACGCTGCACCTGTCACCGCGCGCTGCGGCGGGGGACAAGGCGGCGTCGCGCCTGGCGCTCCGCGGCAGCCCGGGCCCCGCCGCCCACCTAGGGCAGAACCGCCGCCGGGCGCGGCCACCGCACGCCGGCAGGAGGAGTGGAGCGAAGCGGCGACGACGTCCACGGAGCTGGCCAAGCTCTCCCTGCGGCCGAGCGGGGAACGCTCCCCAAGGCCGGAGTGCTAGCCCAGGCGCCAAGGAGGTGCAGCAGCGCTCCGAGCTCCGGCGACCTTGGGGCGGGAAACACTGCAGCAGTACAGGGAGAGAAGTAAAATTCCTCCTTCGCCCCGCCCACTTGGGATCGTACCATTCCTCAATGGGAGGGGGTGTCCTACGGCCAGCCTCCTTGGCCCCATTCCCCCTTGGCACGCTCGCTGTGTCCTGCGACACAGGCTCTCTCCGTCTCTATCAAGTCTACCCCGATCCTCCCAAATCTTGGCCAGGAGAAAAGAGTGCTCTGACTGTTCCATCCTCATGTATACGTTCCGGGACTCCCCTGGCTTTTCGCAGCAATGGAGCCGTCCGGCGTCTGGAAAGGGCGTTGGGCTAGGGCCTGTAGGCGAAGGTGCTAAGGTCTGGGACGCCAAGGGTTAAGTTCCAGCAAGAGCTAGGAGAAGAGCGACGTGTTTGACATCTGGATGGAATTCTGGCCTCACTGCACACATAGTTTCATATTTAAGCATGAAATGTACTTGATAATACTATAAAGTTCACCATGCCATTTGTCGTGAGCATCATGCACCCAGGAATATAATCTATGGTGTTGGTTCTATTTTTTACTGGTTATACAATTTCACCTTAGACAAACTAATAACAATTTTGTGTGTGTATTTTTCATAAAAAAATAGTTACAATGTTATTTTCAAAATGAATACTTAAAATCACTGCAATGCTTTATCAATTATACACATATTTTGGCTTTCAAGAAATCATTTTTTCATGCATTATTACACTTATAAATATAACATTTGTTGAAACACTGACTACTAAACACCAAGTGATCAAGTGTTGTCAATTTTCAAAGTCCCTTAAATCAAAGCAGGTCTTTTTCTACTTTTCCTTTGAAATAAGTTATGCATATACAAGGATAAGCAATGTATTTATAGCTAATATAAAATTAATATATTTCTAGGAAATTATTTTTAATATTCTACAGAGTCTTATTAATATCACGATAAAAGCAGCTTCATAGCTGCCTTAGAATATAATGTGCCAGTAACAGGCATCTATTTTATTTTTCTGTGTCTCTATAGACATAATTTCTAGAAGTTTCCATGTGCAAGGTTAACTAGAATATACCCCAATGATTAGACCAGAGGTACAGTTTACATGACTGTATATTATAAATTTTTAACATAGAAAGTACTAACAAAAATACATTAATGAAAATGACAGAAGCAAGAACAAAAAACAAATCAAATTTTAAATCTTAAAATTACATTTCATATACCAGACTTAGGCTGTTTCTTACAATTGTATCTGGAGACGAGTACAACATTGATAGACATAAATGCATTGTAGTTTTTTGTGCTGAATATTCTTTTTGTGTAAAGTAATATTGGCATTAACATTAATAGAAGCATCGTAGTTTTTATTTTTATTAAGACCCAGTATCAAGCACATTTGTAACATGAGAGATTTGGATTGATTTCCCTTTATATAAAAGCAACTTAGTACACAGAGATCATTAATTTATCCTCAACCCACGTATAAATTATGGAGTTAATCTTGACTTGCTAAATAAAATGAATGTGAAGATGAAATCTCAACAGGCAGTATTTATTCATTTCTATGAAAATTTTATACATTTCTGTCTTGCCTCTGAAAAATACAAAGAGGAAATTACAGCATTTCTGATTTATTAAAGAATGAGAGCAATTCAGTTAACACAAAACTTTATAGCAGGAGCTGAACTTTAAGTGTTGGTTTGCCTCTGGTTATCTCATAAAAACATGATTTTTAGTCATAGTTATACATTCAGATATTGAATTATCCCTTTCTTTCTTTGATTCTCTCTTTTCATTTCAGATAATATCCTTCATGAATCACTAAATTCTTAGAATCATGCATTTATTTGCTCTTTCTCCTGATTTTGCAAAGTCTTTTCCCAGAAAATAGTATTATGAGATTCCTGGAAAATGACTGAATTGGCAAATAATTCAGGTAGATGTAAAAGTATATATCAATAACAAGTTGGAACAATTCAATATGTATAATGACTTCCAGCATTAGTGGGAGAAGATGAAATCATATGCATATTGGTTGGAGTATGAATAGGTTTGACCACTTTGGAGAGCAATTTGGGAATACCTAGAAAGGTAAAGATGCACTGACCTTACCATCCACGATTCCATTTCTCTACGCTAGAAAAACCAAGGTATCTTGTACGCCAAGCAAATTTTTAATTAAGGAACTTAACAGTGAATAAAAATATAAGCCATGGTTTATTCAAACAATTGTTATGCAAGATTATAACAAACGGCCCAGATCTACATGAATAAGCATGATTAATTTAAAAAATTCAATGCAGTTTTTCTTTAATTGAAAAGGATACTTGTTATAATATATGTATGTAAATTTTAAAAAATAACATCATTTTTGATACTACATACTTAATAATTAAGTACAAAACTATCCATGAAAATAATACCAATTTTATAATAGTGCTTACCTGCTTATTTAAGTAAGTAAAGCATATGGATGTAACCTGTAACATCTCATTTTTTTTAGAAAACAAAGCAAGATTGAGATCATTGAAGTAAAAGAAGCAAAATATTAACATATATTTAATCTTGATAGTTAGCAATGTCACTTCTTTTTAATTTTTTAATTTTTAATTTTAAAGATGTGGGGTCCAATTCGGGATTAGGTGTACAAATGTTCAATATGCAGTTGCCCTTGCGGATGAGTGTGCTCCCCTGTCTCCCCTTGCAGTTTCCCACTACTGCCAAGCTATTTCTTATTGTATTGTGGCAATTGTTCAAGGTCTGCTTATGAGTGAGAACATGTGGTACTTAGTTATCTGATACTTCCACACATACCTTTCACATTAACTCTGTACTCTTTGATATGTTTAAATGGTTTTATCATGAGAAAGGAAAAACTCATAATGGTCCACTCTCTAAAGGGCTGCATTCAATGAAGTAAATGTAACACCTATGGTGGGTAAAACTGGAGTAGGACAGTTGAAGAGGTTTTTCTTCTAAGCTGGCTTAGTGTCTAGCCAGAGGAATTAATTTGTCAGTGAATGAACTTGGAGAATTGCTATTCTCATGTGGACATTATCTACTCTGATATTGTCTTCTTCAAAGAAAACTTGAGCAAGTAATTTCTTCAACACTCATATTTTCTTAGTAATAAGAAACAGCAACAATAAGATTGCATAAGAACTTATATTCAGGTTCTAATAAATGATTTATATATTTTCTCATCTAATTCTCACAATGGCTCTATGAAGTGGATATTATTATAAACCACATTAAAAGATGGGCTGAAGTACTTTTCCCATCCACATAGCAGAGTTAGTATATTACTAGCATAATTAACAATTAGAATTATTTATGAGAACAATAATTTAATAAGTAAATAAATGAAATATTAATAATAATGGGTCTGATCCTTTCAACACTTCTCCACTCTCATTTTCTAGTGAACCACTCACTCAGTGGCTACCAATGTAGTTTGAAAAGTCACTTAAGGAAGATTAAGATTATATGCTAACAGCCTGTACCATTCTCTTTCAGTATTCAGTTGCATAATATTACTTTGTGTTTTAGTGTTAGGAACTTAAAAATGAGTTTTTCAACATGGGTTTACACTAATAGGTAGCTGTCTGAATAGAAAAGACATGGCTAGTTCATAATTTCCTTCCAGCTTAAAAAGTTTTGTGTTTCTCTGGTTAGATTGAGTAGATACTAATTCTACCTTTGAGAAACAATAGTCATTTTATTAAGAAATATATAATTGCTCATTTAAGCACTTTAAATATTTTCAAATTGAGTAGGTAGAATTTTGATATTATGAAATTAAAACAGAAAGATTGCCTAAAATATCCTTCAAATGTATTTATTTCTCTCAGAAGTAGGAAAAACTAGTAAGAATGGGATGAGCTTTTGTCCTGAATTGGCTAGGTTTCTGAGCTTATCTAGAAACAGACTAAACTTTTAAAAATAATTAATTGCAATTAAACTTATTGCGCCTCAAATGCCCCAACAAGCAGTTATTTCCAGGCACTGAATAGCACCTCTTTACGACTAGGATTCCATGTAGTATTGACAACAAAGTAAGATAGGGTTTATGAAACAGGATGTGTGAGGTCAAGGAAAGGGTTCAGTGTTGTGTAACTTGAGAACAGCAGAGTTATGACTCCATCTAGAACAGGATTTGAACTCATGCTCTCAGTTCTCTGAGGTGCCGTATCCCTCAGGCTGTTAAGGAAACTTAGTGTGAACATCTGTCATAAGTAGTTTCAGGAAAAGCAGATGAAGCTAAGCTCTGAAACCTGCAACCCTGTTTTATGGCAGACTGAGGGTATACTGTCTCTTTAGGAGAAACAGTCACAACTAAGGACAGTAAGCTACAGCAAGCCAATCAGAGAGTTTTAAAAGACTGAGGTAGAATGCACTGGAAAAAATTTGTTTGGAATTTGGAAATGTTGGAAACATGCTTGGGACCTATGAGTAGTTTTTCTACTTTTTTATCCATAAAATATTTGAAGTGTAGTATTTGGAATTACTTGCCAGACAGAAAAACTGTAAAAGATTACAAGAAAGTGAGTCAAGTTGGCTTCAGAATAATAATGTGTTTTGTTTATTATTACAAAAGTAATACATGCACATGGTAGAAAATTAGAAAATAATCAAAGAAAAGGAAAAAAATTTAAATCTGTAACTATCACTGAGGGATAAACACCATTATTACCTTGGTGTGCACATCTCACATATGTTCTTTAATAACAAAATCATGCTGTGCAACCTATTTTGTCACCTGATTATAGCTTTTTTAAAGGTTGAAAGGACTTATTTTTGTACCTCAAGGCATAAATGGAGCTACAGATAAGTCATTGCAATAAACGTATATCCATGAG
>JAPVLO010005466.1:0-10076 GCA_027257055.1 Cephalopachus bancanus | reverse complement strand
ATGTAGGGGGCCAGCTAGGTAAGCCCTGGCTAGCCGGCTGACCAGCAGGGTGGCTGTCTAGTTAAGCAGGCTGGCTACCCGACTGTGCAGCCAGCAGGCTGTCTAATTTAGCCCCTAGCTAGCCAGCGGGGCCAGCCCACTAGCTGACTAGTGAGCCAGCTACCCAAACCAGGTAGCAAGCTAGTTAAGCCAAATGGCTCAGTCTGGGCCAAACATACAGCTAGCTACTAAAGTCAGCTGCCTAGCCAGCTATACAGCCAAATTGCAAATTTGGCTAGTAAAGTCAGTTAGCTATACAGCTAGATAATTAAGTCAGCTAGCAACTCAGCTAACTATTCAGCTAGATAGTTAAGTCAGCTAGCTAAAATAAGCTTGTTTTAGCCCACTAGGTAGCTGGTTAACTAGATAGGTAAGTCAGCTAGCCAGCTGACTAGCCAGGTAGCTAGCTAGTTAAGTCAAGTAGCTAAACAGCTAGATAGCTTGTTTGCTATCTAGTTATGTCAGCTAGATAGCCAGCCAGCTAGACAGCTAGCTAGTTAAGTCAGCTAGCAAATCAGCTGGATATTTTGGTTACTAGTCGGCTATCAATTCAACTAGCTGTTCACCTAACTAGTGGGCTCGCTTCCCTTCCATCAGGTGGCCTCCCTCCATGCCAACCAGTCAGCAAACTAGTCGGCTCGCCCCACCAGCCAACAGGTCAACTAAATTGTCGGCTCGCTCACAGGCCAACGGGTTTTAGCTAGCTAGTTGGCTTGCTTGCCAGCCTACTTGTTATGTCAGCTCACCAATCGGCTCATTCACCACCTGACTAGTTAAGGCAGCTCGCCCTCCCATCACTCGCCAGCCAACTAGTTAAGTTGGCTACAGGTGGGCTCACTCACTGGCCTACTAGTTAAGTCCTTACCACCTTTTTGCCAGCCTACTAGCCAAAAAACTAAAGTCATTGCCCAAATCGGCTCACTCGCCACCCAACTAGTTAAGTCAGCTGACCTGTCGGCTCACTCACCAACAATTAGTAAAGTCAGCTCACCTCTCGGCTCACTCCCCACCCGACTAGTTAAGTCACAAAGGGGTCGGCCAACTAGCCGGCCAACTAGAAAAGTCAGCTAAACAAACGGCCAACTAGTCGGCTGACTTTTTTAGCCAACAAGTTAGCTCAGCAAACCAAGTCACTGACAAGTTGGGCCCCTCCTAACTATTCAGCCTACTAATCGGCCTATTAGTTCCTTCAGCACATCAGCCATCCAGTTAGTTAACAGAGCTGACTTGCGGGCCAACTCATCAGCCAAAAAGTAAAGTCACCCTGCTAACTCGTTAAACAAGTAGGTAAGTCAGCTAGTTAATTCGTTTACCAAGTATTTAAAAAGAGGTAGCTAATTCATTAACCAACTCATTAATTTGGCTAGCTATCTCTTTAGCCAACTAGTTAAGTCAGGTAGCTAAGTCAGCTAGCTAACCAGCTAGTAGCTAAGTCAACAAAGCCTCCACTAGTTAGCTAACTATTTAAGTCAGGTACTTAAGTCAGTTAACTAGCTAGCTAATTAGTTAAGCCAGCTAGTTATTCAGCTAGTTAAATTGTTAGCTAACTATTTAATTCAGGTAGTTAAGTCAACTAGCTAACTATTAAGTCTTCCAGTTGTCAGCTACCTATGTAGTTAAGTCACCGACCTAATTCATCTAGTTAAGTCAGCTTTCTAATTAAGTCAGCTGGTTAAGACAGCTGGCTAGCTAGTTAGCTAACGGATTAAGTTAGCAGGTTGAGTCAGGTAGTTAGCTAGTTAACTACCAGGTTAAGTCAGCTGATTGAGTCAGCTAGCTAGCTAGTTAGCAAACGGGTTGAGTCAGCTGGTTGAGTAGGCTAGTTAGCTGGTTAGCTTACAAGTTAAGCCAGCGGGAATGAGTCAGCTAACTTGCTAGTTATCTAACGAGTTAAGTCAGCTGCTTAAAACCACCTAGGAATCTCGCTAGCTAACAAGTTAAGTCAGATGACTAAGTCAGCTAGCTAGCACGTTAGACAACAAGTAAGCTAAATATTTAGCTATCATTTTAAGTCAGCTAGCTAGATAGGCTGCTAACTATTTGAGTGATCTTGTTAGCTAGGTAGCTAGCTTGTTAGCTAAATGTTTAAATCAGCTGGCTGGGAAGGTAGGAGCTAGTTAGCTAACTGTGAGTCAGCTGTCTAGCTAGAAGCTAGCTAGTTAATTCACCTAATTAAGTCTGCTGGCTAGCCAGCTGGCTATCTAGGTAAGGGGTAAATAAGTCAGTTGGCTAGCCAGCTGGCTAGCTGGTTAATTCAGGTAGTTAAAGAGCTGGCTAGCCAACTTTTAAAGGGTAGGTAGCTAGTATTTAAAGACAGCTAGAGACCTACCTGGCCAGAAAAAGATGTTTTTGTGTTGTCAGCTGGCTAAACAATTGTCTAGCGGGTTTAAGTCGGGTTTAATTTAGTCAGTTGACTAGCCAGCTGTTTAGGTAGGTAGCTAGCTAGATGTCAGCTTGCGAGCCAGCAGGCTAGCTGTTCAAATCAGCTAGTTAAGTCAGCTGCCTAGCCTGCTGGCAAGGAAAGGTAGCTAGCTAGTTAAGTGAGCTGCCAACCCTGCTTGCTAGCTTAAGTCAGCTAGGTAAGTCAGTTGTCTAGCCAGCTTGCTAGATAGGCAGCCTGTTTGTTAAGTCAGCTGGATAGTCAGCTGTCTAGCTGGTTAAGTCAGCTAGTTAAGTAAGCTGGAAACCAGCTGTCTAGCTAGTTAAGTCAGCTCGTTAAGTCAGTTGGCTATCCAACTTTTAAATTTTTAAAAAAAGCTAGTTAAGGCAGATGGCTATCCATCAGGCTAGCTAGTTATTTCATCTAGTTAATCAGCTGGTTAGCTAGGAAGCTAGCTATATAAGTAAGCCAGTTATGTCAGCTAACTAGCTAATTAAATTAGCTAGATAAGTCGGGTGGCTAGCTAAATAGCTAGCTAGGTAGCTAGCTAGTTAAGCCAGGTATTTAAAGGAAGTGGCTGGCTAGGTAGCTAGCTGGTTAAATCAGCAAATGAAGTCAGCTTGCTAGCTAGTTAATTCAGTGAGCTAAGTAAGCTGGCTAGCCAGTTGCCTCTGTGGGTAGCTAGCTAGTTAAGTCAGCTGGCTAGCCAATTAACCAGCTACTTAAACAACCTATTTAAAATCAACTCACTAGCCAGCATGTTAGGTAGGTATTTAAGTCACCTGGCAATCCAGCGGGTATGTAGGTAGTTTTTAGTTAACTCAGCTGTCTAGCTAGGTAGCTAGGCAGTTATGTCAGCCTTCTAGCCAGCTGGCTAGCTACTTAAGTAACATAGTTAAGTAAGCTGGCTAGACAGCTGGCTAGCTGGGGAGCTAGATAGTTGTCAGCTGTCTAGCCCTCTGGCTAGCTAGTAAAGCCACCTAGTTAAGTCAGCTCGATATCCAGCTGGCTAGCTAGGCAGCTTGTTACTTAAGTCAGCTGGCCAATCATCTGGCTACCTACTTAAGTCACCGAGTTAAGTCATCTGGCTAGCCAGCTGGCTAGCTATATAGCAAGCTAGTTAATTCAGCTGTCTGGCAAGCAGGCCAGCTATTTAAGTCAGCTAGTTAAGTCAGCTGGCTAGCCAGGTGGCTAGCTAGGTAGTGAGCTTAAGTCAGTTGGCTAGCCAGCTGGCTAGCTAATTATGTCAGCTACTTTAGTTTGCTGTCTAGCCTGCTAGCTAGTTAGGTAGAGAGCTAGTAAAGTTAGCTGGGTAGCCAGCTGGCTAACTAGTTTAGTCTGCTAGTTGTGCCGGCTGGCTAGCTGGTTAAGTAAACTAGTTCAGTTTACTTATCTATCCAGCCAGCTGGATAACTAGGTACCAACTTAGTTAATTCAGCTGGCTAGCCAGCTGGCTAGTTATTTAAGTCAGCTAGTTAATCATCTGGCTTCCCAGTTGGCTAGCTAGGTAGCTTGCTAGTTAAGTCAACTGGCTAGCCAGTTGGCTAGCTAGTTAAGACACCTAGTTAAGTCAGCTCGCTAGCCAGCTGATTAGCTAGGTAGCTAGGTAGTTAATTCAGCAGGCAAGCCAGCGGTATATGTCAGTAGCTAGCTAGTTAAGTCAGCTTGCTAGCCACCTAGCTGATGGAGATGTCAGCTAGTTAAGTCACGGCTTGCCAGTTGTCTAACTAGTTATGTCAGATATTTGAGTCAGCTGGCTAGCCAGCTGGCTAGCGGGATAAGTCAGCTAGTTAATTCAAGTGGCAAGTCAACTGGCTAGCTAGGTATCTCGCTAGTTAAGTCAGCTAGCTAGCCAGCGGGATGGTTGGTTAAATCAGCTAGTTAAGTCAGCTGGCTAGCAACCTGGATAGGTAGGTAGCTAGCTAATTAAGTCAGGGGCTACCCGGCTGAATAGCTAGTAAAGTCAGCGAAATAAGTGAGCTACCTAGCTGGCTTGCTAGCTATGTGGCTAGCTAGTTAACCCAAACTGGCTAGCCCCATGGCTATCTAGTTAAGCCAGCTAGTTAAGTCAGGTGGCTGGCAAGTTAAGACGGCTGGTCAGCTGGCTGGTCAGGTAGGTGGCCAGCTAATGAACCCGGCTGGCTAGCCGGGTGACCAGCAGGGTCGGGGCTAGTTAAGCTTGCTTTCTATCCCACTGTCCAGCCAGCCCCAAAAGCTGGCTAGCCAGCTGGTCATCTTGCTAGCCAGCTAGATGGCTGCCTAGCCAGAGCCACCCGGGTAGCTAGCTAGTTAAGTGAGCTGGCTAGCCATCTAACCAACCAGGTAGCAAGCTAATTAAGTCAGCTGGTAGCCAGCTGTCTGAGGTTAATTTCAGCTATTTAAGTCAGCTGGCTAGCCACATGGCTAGGAAGGTAGCTAGCTAATTAAGTCAGAGGGTTACTGGATGGCTAGCTAGTGAAGTCAGGCAGTTAAGTGAGCTGGCTACCCCTTATTGTGGCTAGCTATTGAAGACAGCTGGCTAGCAGGATGGCTATCTAGTTAAGTCAGCTAGATAAGTCAGCTGGTTAGCCAGATGCCTAGATAGGTGGCTGGCAAGTTAAACCAGCTTCTTAGTAGGCTGGTCAGTTAGGGGTCAGCTATTTAAGCTGGTTAGCTAGACGGCTGAATAGCAGGGTGGCTGGCAAGTTAAGCTGGCTGGCTGTCCCACTCCCCATACAGGTGGGTGGCTTTTTACCCCGCTTATTACCCAGGTGGCCAGCCCACAAGCTAGCTAGCCAGCTGCCTAGCTACCCAGCCAGCCAGGTAGGTAGCTAGTTAAGTTAGCTGGCTAGCCACATATCCAACCAGGTAGCTAGCAAGTTAAGTCATCTGGCTAGCCAGCTAGACAGCCAACAAGCTAGTCAGTTAGATACATCAACTAGCTAGCCAGCTAGCTAGTTTAGTCTGCTATCAAGTAAATTAACTATCCAGCTAGCCAGTTAAGTCAGCTAGCTAGTTTTGCTAGTCAGGTAGTAGTTAAGTCAGCTAGCTAGTCAGCTAGATAGTTAAGTCAGTTACCCAAATAGCCAGATAGCTGTCAAGTTTTAAAGGGTTGGCCCAAACCTAAGAAGAGTTAGTTTTAGCTTCCCCTCGTTTGGCTGATTTGCCCCCAGGGAAAAATATACCACCTATTTTTTTTAGGGTGGGGCCTAGTTCAAGTCAGTAGCAAATGATTTAGTTATTAGCTAACTAGTTGGCTAGAACTCAGCTATCTAACAGCTAAGTAGTGAGCTCACTCACTTTCCATCATTCAGCTAACTAGTCAGCTCTCTTGCCTCCCAAATTTGGTCAGCAAACTAGTCAGTTTGCTCCCAGCCAACAGGTCAAAAAACTTGTCAGCTCACTCGCAAGCCAACAGGGCAGCTAACTAGTCGCCTTGCTCGTCAGATGACTAGTTAAGTCAGCTCACCAGTGGGCTCACTCACTGACCAAATAGTTAAGGCAGCTCACCCTTGGCTCACTCGCTGGCCAATTAGTTAATTTGGCTCACTGGTCGGCTCACTCGCCAGCTGACTTGTTAATTCTTCAAACCCAAATCTGCTCATTCACCACCCGACTATATTTGGCTGACCAGTTTGCTCACTCCCCGGCCGACTAGTTTAGTCAGCTGACCAGTTGGCTCATTTCCAGACAGACTAGATAAGCCAACTCACCTGTCGACTCACTCGCATGCTAAATTAAGTAGCTAAGGGGCTGCCGACTAGGGGCCAACTAAATAAGTCAGCTAACCAATGGGCCCGACTAGTGGACCAACTTGTAAGCTGACAGGTTAGCTCAGCTAACTAGTGGGCCCGACAACTTGGGTCAGCTAACTAGTCGGCCAACTAGTCGGCAGACTAGTTTGGTCAGCAAACAAGCAGGGGCAAGTTAAGCTTGCTAAATAGTGGGCCAACTCGTTAGACAGCTATTTAAACCCCAAGCTGACTAGTCAGCCAATTAGTCGGCCGACTTGTTAACCCAGCTAACAAGTCGGCCGAGTAGTCAGCCAACATTTTAAACCAGCTAAGTAGTCCACCTAATTAGCCAAAAATTTGTCACCTAGCTAACTCGTTAACCAACAAGTTAAGACAGCTAGTTAACTCGTTTTACTGCAGGGGGCCAGGCCCTGCAAGTTTTGGCAAGTCCCTTTGAAGATGTGGTGGCATCAGGAATCTGTAGAAGAGATATTAAAAGAAAGAAAGAGGGAAGGATAGATATAAAGAGGAAGAAAGAGAAAGAAAGAAAGTGGACAACTGTTCAGTGAAATGAGCAGAAGCCGTTTATTAAAAGTTACAGCAGATATTTACCCCAAATTTCAGACACACAGTCTCACAAGTCTTTCACGTGAACACAAGCCAGGTGCATAGGGGCATCCCCACCCACCAGATTTTTTCTCAGGTATGAGGAAAAGGGCACACCACAAGACTGTCTTATTATTCCCCTTTTCTAGTTAATGCTCTTCAAAAGCAGTGCAACAATCCCTATTAGCCTAATGATGCTCTGATAATCAATAACTTCTAAAGCTCACTCAATACCAACGATGATTTAAATTAAACTTTATCACCTTTCTATTCTATGCTAATACTACTTACACAATGCTATGGAAGCTCTTAATTATAGCTTTTAAAACCCAAATTTCCCAAAGAATGTGGCCCAGTCCAAAGATCACGCTGGGCTCTATAGGATGTGGCCCAGTCCAAGGTTCACAGTGGGCCACTTTTTTGGGAAAAATAGACTACAATCTCTTAACAAAATGGCTATTCTAAAGTCCTATATATCTATCCTAATTTTTCTGAAAGTTTCTAATTCCTGCTTCCAAAAATATAAAGCTGATCATCAGCAACAAAGCTTCTAAAAATAAAACCCAAATAAAACTGTAAATGTACTAAGGCCAAAACAACAATAGTAGAAAATGGAGACAATGAAATTTATAAAGTTAACTGTATTCTTATTAAACCTCAAAATATCACGATTGATCATGCTTGAACTAACATGATTCTCTGACGATAGCATGACCTATTCTACAATACTTTCTATGAAGAAAATAAATTTAATTTCTATGATAGGTAGAAAAACCATACATTAACTGTAGCTAAACCAGGCCTAAAAGAATGCAGCCCAGTCCAAAGTATGCACTGGGCCCTCAGGAATTGGGCCCCGCCCAAAAATTTCTGATAACTCTAAATAGTCATCTATACCATTGAAAAGCTGAAAACAGCTATTGTAAGTATATACTAATTCTACAAATATACTTTTAAATCTTGTAAAGAGGGTTCTAGCATATAAAAAGGGTCCCAAATGTGACCTGAATTTGAATTATATCTAATACCTAAGCCCAAAAACCCCAGTTTATGGGGGAAAAAGGGACAATGGGTTTCTAGAGTGACCCATGACTGTCACAGTCACAGAGCCTTCAGTTCCCGCAGAGTTCCTTTATGTTGCTTGTGCTGCATGGTAAAATGAGGAGGAAAATTTGGGGGCAACGGCTCCTGAACACATCCTAACTGTCTCAGGGTCCACGGCCCTCCCTGATCCCTAATGTCAGTGGGCCCCTCTTCCAAAATCTCCCCCTTTTTTTTTTTAGCACAAAACCATGAAACTCGGTGTTGAGTTGAGAAATGTTCTTCTTCAGTACTCTGAAAATAACTGGAAGTAGGCATAGCAACACAAGAATCACTGTCCCCAAATTCCCACAGTAATGAGTATAGACATCAATGACTTTTGATTAACAAACAATGAGAATTTACTTAAAAATGGAGCTAGCCAATTCATAGGACCGGGAAATGTTTTCAGCAACAGTCATGTCCTGCATGTCTTGATGTAATTTAGTAAGGTCTAACTCAAGTCTGAATGATTCCAAATTCCAAGGATATGATTCTTTATCTTGTCCCAATTATGGACAGACTTATTCACCTCCCCAAAAGGGGTGAGGAAAATCCACTTAAACTCAGAGTGACATCGGGGAAACCAATTTTAAACTTTAAAGTTACAAGCTCTTGTCCTACTGCTAAAACTGTCTCCCTAAAGCATTAACTTTACTCTCTAACTTTTGATCTATAATCTTCTGAGTAGCTAATGAAATAGAAACATTCTTAGATAACTGATCAGCAAAGGTAGCTATATAAACTTCCTTAGATAGAGCTACAGCTGAAACCGTTACTGAAGTAGTAATAGCTTATTAATGCTGTAATTCCTAAAATTTAAAATAGCTAAAAATTTTTTTTGTCTTTCTAAAACAGCATTAACCTCATACACTGTCTGTAAACCATATTTAGCAAACAACGGGATGACAAAGATATGGGGAGTATCAAATAGGGGAGTTGCTTAAGAATGACAAATCCCTCATAAAGGGCGTTTGGGTTGAACAATTATTAGAATGCATTCAGTACAAGATATCTTATAAACATTAGCACGATAAACCATTTTAACAGTTTGATATTCATTCCAAATAAGAAATATATAAGGAGATTGCAAGTATGCTCTAATAAGGTATGACTGAGTTTGTTCAACAGATCTAGGTAGGCTGACTGGTTGAAGGGCTGCGAGAGCTCTCCATAGATGAAGCTGAATAATCTGCCAGAAGCCATACTTGATGGACAGTACTGGAGGCACCCTTCCATTGGAATGTCACCTAGCTGTGGCAAGCGTAGAGCCATTAAAAACCCGAGTCACTAATATATGGTCTTTTACTGGGTACAGGACAGTCCACTTTAGAGTTATAAGCACAGTCTCTCCATTTTGGGAATCCAGTATCTCACTGGAAGAGTGACTAGTCCTTTTCCGTATCATTTAAGGGGCAAGCAGGTACGTTGAGAGGTGGTGAAGCTCTAGACGCATGACTAGGATTCGGTTCCTCCAGGCATTCACATCTCCAGCCACCCACCGTCCTTGATATTGTCCTGATAAGGGCTATCTGTACTCAGAGTCTTAAAGGTAGACATTAATCAAGAAGCCCAGTACCTGAGCACAAAATAAAGCAGGCCCTCCCATTTGGTTCAGCATCTTGAGTAGGCAAGCTAGCTAGTTAGCTAACGAGTGAAGTCAGCTAGATGTGTCAACTAGCTAGCTAGTTAGCTAATGAGTTAAGTCAGTTGGTTGTGTCAGCTAGCTAGCTCATTAGCTAACGAGTTAAGTCAGAAGATTAAGTCACCTAGCTAACACGTTATATAACGAATAAGCTAACTAGTTAGCTAGCTGGTTAAGTCATTTAGCTAGCTAGGCAGCTAACTATGTAAGTCAGCTTGTTAGCTAGGTATCTAGCTAGTTAGCTAAAAATTTAAGTCAGCTGGCTAGCTAGGTAGCTAGCTAGTTAGCTAACTAATTCAGCTGGCTATCTGGGTAGCTAGCTGGTTAAGTAGGCTAGTCAAGTCAGCTGGCTATCAAGCTGGCTAGCTTGGTAGCGAGCTAGTTAATCAGTTGGCTAGCTAGCAGCTTAGCTGGCTAATTCAGCTAGATAAAAGAACTGGCTAGCCAACTTGCAAGGTAGTTAACTAGATAGTTAAGTCAGCTAGATAGCTACTTGGCTAGCTAGTGATGTCAGCGAGTTAAGTCAGCTGATAGCCAACTTGCTAACTGGTTAAGACAGCTAGTTTAGTCAGCTGTTTAGCCAGCTGACTAGGTAGGTAGCTAGCTAGATAAG
>JAPVLO010005464.1:0-19898 GCA_027257055.1 Cephalopachus bancanus | reverse complement strand
GTCTCCCACTGGCAGCTGTGAGAGAATTTAACCTTCCGAGAGGCCAAGCAATACCTATAGTCCAGGGCACAACTGAGGATGTTAGGAGGGCACCAGGATGGCTGCTGGGAAGGTTTTGGTGACACCTGGCACATCATAGACATTAAAATCTCTTGTAAAATCAAGGCACTATACAGCTAAATCATCCTTTGATTTTCTTCAACTGTTTCACATTCAATGCCAAGATGCTGATCTACCTGCATGCCTGTTGATAGACCTTGGAGTGATCTTCCACAAATGCTACAAATATTCATTGGGGTTCCTAGCAGTTCTTTCAAATTCTTCATCACTTATCAAGAGAACACAAGCAGTCATCTAAGTCACTCAGGGTGATTCAGTAAGGCTGCTGATAGGGAAACAGTTTGAATATGGAATGAGGGTCCAAACTCTCCCAATTCTCAATGATCCCTTTGGGCACATTCCACTTCTCTTTTCTCAAAATGATAAGATACTGTGCAACAAACATCATGGCACTGCAAACATCACCTGGACATTCAAAGGGAAAACTCAAGGAGCAGCAACTCAGTAATAAAGAAGTCAGGAACTCTGAGCTTCTGTTTCTCCTTCAATCGAATGGAAGGTCATTGTTACTGACGCACTACACAAGAGTGTTGAAGTGGAGGATGAGATACACAGAAACAGATAAACTACACATTTCACAAAATGTTATGTTCATGAACTAAGTTAACAGCAACATGTTTCATGATGATTTGGAGACTCCTCAGTGCCCAAAAGAATTTCCCTGAGATTATGGCATTATAGGAAACTGTTTTTTGAATGGTGACCTGTTCAGGACTGAGAGTAAAATCCTGTCCAAGTCCCAAAGAATGACTAAAGGTCAAACCCCAAACGCCATTCCTTTATGCACACACAAAAAACCACCACCCTGAACTTCATAAGATCAGATTTTTTTCCCTGTCCTTGATGTTAACTCATGAGATTTAATTCAAGTTAATTTATGCCCATTTGACCACACTGTATGCATAGATATTATTATTCTCTTTCTCTGGGAACAAACTACATATCTAAATTATTAATTTAAACTCTCTGAATACTAGCACCACCTAATTTTGTGCTAAAAAGTGTTATTTAACTACATGTTCTTTTGTAAAATGTCTATTCACATAGGTGGGTTGATCTGGGTAATTTTTTTATTAAAGCTATAAAGATTTACATTAGGCCAGGCTTGGTGGCTCAGCCTGTAATCCCCGCACTTTGGGAGGTTGAGGCAAGTGGATTTTCTGAGCCTGTGGGTTCGAGATCAGCCTGGACAACTTGGCGGGACCTCATCTCTACAATAAATAAAAAAATTAGCTGGGCATGGTAGAGCACGCCTGTAGTTTCAGCTACATAGAAAGCTGAGGCGGAAGGATCACTGGAGCCCAACAGGTCGATGCTGCTCTGGGATGGCTGTGAGCGTACCACTGCACTCCAGCCTGGGTGACAGAGTGAGACTCTGACTAAAAAAATAAAAAAAAAGATTTAGATTAAACTAAAGCTATTGCTTCTAATAATGGGCCAATATCATTTTAGCACTTATATATTTGGTGAAGATACTAAAATTACAGAGAATAAAGACATATAGCAGATAGATTTTTCATGTATCTCTTCTCTCAGTTGACTCAGAGATATAGTTTTAAAATACTTCTATGTTTCTTAATTTTTGCTAAACTGATTTTTAATATGTCAGCTGATCTGAAAAAAGACTGTGAAAATCAATTCCCTTATACTTGCTAAATGGGAGAAAAACAAAAGAATAGGTCAATGCTTATACTGTGAAACACCCTTGCTATTTGCAAACCACAACTCCTTCTCACTACTACTATTGAATTATGTACATAGCACACTGACTGCCTCCCAGAACCCTGTCTACATCAACTTTATTGACTTGTATTTCATTTAAGGTACCGATTTTGTGGTTTAGAAGGGAAGTGAATTTTACTTCATCCTTTTCTGGAAATCATTTAAAAATATTCTACTTCTGTATTTTCAAGCTCAACTATGCATACAAATATAAGCCCTGTGACTTAAATTTGTTAAGACCAAGAAATTGGCATCTACCTGAGAAGTTTCAATTTCCTTTCTATAAAATGAGATGACTGAACTATAAGAACACTGGTGCTAAGAAACTATTTAATCAGAATTCAACATTGGTCTTTGTCTTTAAAAAGCAAAGATCCACAAACAGCTGGCAGATGAGCATGCAATACTATCAATAATGGTAAATTAATTTTGTGAGTTAACATCAGTGAGAGAAATCAATCTGTTGTATTGTGAACAGTTGTACTGGAGCTGGTTCAAAACTGTTTCCCAGATTAGGCTGTGACCTTATGTGGGAGACTGTGTCAACATTTTTTGCAGAATTCTAGGTGATAAAAGAAAGCTACCTGTTATGTCAGCTGACAGCGTGTATTTTTATCCACCTTTGTGAAAGGGAGTACATCTAGCCAACTTGCTTAGCTGAATCACAGGGCATGGGCTGAAGTGTACTAAGTATTGAGTGGAGGGGAGCATGAGGAAACTGACGAGGAACTGCGGAATCCATGGTAATAATCCTGCATGTGCTCTGGAGGGTAGTGGAAATCAACCATGAGGTCTGTTTGGGTGTACTGCTTCTAGACACATTGAAGATATTTTATGGTATATTGGTAAACAGAAGTGGGGTGATGGGTAACTTTGCCAACGCCATTAAAAAGTAGAAACTAGACTTGGCTACCATTTATATGTGAGCATTACAAAGGCATTAGGTCAATTTCATTCATTCCTAGGATTTAATGAGTGCAAGGCATTGTGTTAGATATCACAGGAAATGGAAAGATGCCTTTAAGGAATGTACAGTCTAGAACCTCTAGTCAAGAACTGTAATGGATTAAATATACAAATAACCACAACTTAGGAAAATACACAAAATAAATATTATCAAAGTGCCTTTGGGTTTCAGAGAAGGAGTGAGATGCCAAGTGGCTAAACCTCAGCAACACTTCAAGGTTGAGGGGATATATAAAAAGGGCCTGGGGCAACAGACTTTAAGGAACTTTCTTCTTGCTTTATGAGAAGTACAGTAGTTTTCTAACTGCAGATTGAGAAGTTGGGTAAGTTTATCCATGACTAAGCAGATAGATACCACAGTCATCTATACTGTTCATGGAGAGAAGGGAAAGGAGGGAGAAAACTAAGATCTATTAAAGCCTTCTATGTGCAAATTTACATATTCCGTGACAGCCCAGGGATGTAGGCATCACTGCATAACCATAACTAGATCACCAGTCAAATGACTCTTGGACTTATATGAGAGGGAAGCCAGATTTTATTGTAGGTGAATCTGACATCAAAGACCATTTGGGTCCTGAATCACACCAGTAGGTTGCCAGTATCTGAAAACTATGCTACTAGAAATTAAAACAAAAACAAACAAAAAAGGAAATTTGTAAGGAAGCTGGGAATGTATTTTTGAAGGATAATAGAGGATGGGAAAGAGGGAGTTCCAGGGACAAGTAGTGTTGGCCCCCGCACATAAACAGTTCATAGTGCCATGGGGGAGTTGTATGTGTCAGAAAACCCATTGCTCCCTCCGATGCAGATGAGAGGACACATATCTAGCTCCACTAGGCCAAAAAAGAGAAGATTCTTCTATTGCAACCCCAGGGTTGCTGGAAGGATAATGGTTGCCTCAGCCCACTTTGTCTTGGGAGATGCCCCCAACCCCAAGAAGTAGAGCCATGAGTCAGAAATGCAAAGGATGCAATGATGTAATGAAATTGCCCACCAGGCAGGGTTTCTTTCCTGGCACCATGTTCCCTGGCACAGTTTTGTTATTTATGGGATACTTCAATTCTTCCAAGGGGACTCTGGGACTGAGGTGCCCATCCATTCTCCTGGCTGCTCCAAGGTCTAGGCTATTCCCAAAGCTGTGTGCTCTTCTAGTGCCTGCAGCAATGCAGGGTATGGGCAGGCACCTCCATTTCCCTCCTCTATACTTGCCCACCTTTCTTTAGTTGAGTATTGTGCCATTGATCTTCTTCTCCCTCTTTTCTATGTGATACTCCTGCCCAGACTTTGGATTTGCTGTTAGTGAATTCTCCTTAACACTCTTCCCACCTTCAGTCTGAGGGCTGGGTGTTATGCAGCAGAAATTTCTGTGTTCCTCCTATATGCTGCATGCTTGACAGCAAGAAGGATCTGGATAAAAGAATTCGAGATATAATAAAGTCTTATCTCTTTGTCAAATCAAAATTGACACAGAAGCAACATACTAACCAGCCTCCTTCTTTTCTTCCTTCAAAATTCCTTTGAAGGAAAGGAGTTTCCTCCTGGTTTCCTCAGAAAGTCAAAATTCACCTACTGTCACAAATATATTCATTACTTTTTAAAAAGTGTGATACCCAGCCGGGCTCGGTGGCTCAGCCTGTAATCCCGCGCCTTTGGGAGGCTGAGGTGAGTGGATTGCCTGAGCCCGCGGGTTCGAGACCCGCCTGGGCAGCGAGACCTCATCTCTACAATAAATCAAAAAAAAAATCAGCTGGGCATGGTAGTGCATGCCTGTAATTCCAGCTACTCGGAAGGCTGAGGCGGAAGGATCACCGGAGCCCAGCAGGTTGAGGCTGCGGTGGCCGGGAGCGGCCACTGCACTCCAGTCTGGGCGACAGAGTGAGATTCCAACTAAAAAAAAAAAAAAAAAAAAAAAGTGTGATACCCACAACCACCTACTCCATATTGATTCTGCTATTCTGAACTCGGTTCTTGTTTCCCAAACATTGTGTACTTTCCTGCTGTCAGCCCTTGCTCATGCTGTTTCTTCCACTGCAAGAGCTTTCCTCTACATACCGCCATCAACATATCATGCTTCCTCCAGGGCCCATTCCAAGCTGTGGAGCTCATTCTGATCCCAATCTGACATGCATACTCCTTCCTTTGAACCCTAGAGTGGCTCAGTTTATATTTCTTTCTTTTTCATTTATTCATTCTTCTTTGCCCTAGAATTATTTTTGTTCTTGTCTTATGCCTACTACTGTGTGTTAGCTTCCCTGAAGGGAAAGAGCTCATCTCTACATCACCAGTTCTGCTTTCTTCTTATGTTGGGATTTCAATATTCATGACATTTAATTAAATTTGCCCAAGACTGTCAATTAGTTTTCACATGTGAAGCTCTAGAAAATATTCTTAGTAAAGTAGATACTTTATGATCTAGAAGGGATCATATGATTTTTATATATATGTGTGTATGTGTGTGTGTGTATTCTCCTCAAGCATATATAAAACCTATATAAATGTCTCAAACAACTGTTTAACAGATCTCAAATGAATGTAAGTAAATTATTTCTTTCCTTAAGTTATCTCTTGAGAACACTGTTTTTTCATCTAAAAAGATTTGGGAGGGGTCACTAACCTACTTAAATTCAGAAGTTTTGCAGGATGAGATAATAAACCCAGCAGCTCACAGCTGAATTTACCATGACAAAGTTCATTTTACAATTTATTGCTATTTCCCTTTGTTTGCAAGTGTACCTGCATTCTCATTTTGTGCTAGAATAAAAGCGTTGATAAGAAATATGGAAAGGGTAAGAATTTATTGCCCTTCTTCAAAAAGAAACAACTCATGGGAAGCATTTCTAGGATAATCACCTTTCAAATACATTTATAACAATGTTTTGAATGTCCCTGGAAGGAATGGAGTGAGAAACAGCATTTGAGAGCATAGGAAGAAAAAAGAACCACACACAGCACAACTCTACTAGGATTTTCCCTCTACTCAGAGAAGCAGCATGGTTCCTGTTTTTGAATCCTCTACAAGGTAACCTGAGTCAATCCACTTAACCTTCCAGGGCCTCAGTTTCCTCAAGTGCAAAAAAAAAAAAAAAATGAACAGGAGGAAGAGTAGGAGAAGGAGGAGGAAGAAAAGGGAATCCTTCTAATTCCCTTGTTTACATCTCAGAGCTGTTATGAAGATGGAATTAAATGCTGCTCACAAAAGTTCCTTGAAATCACAAGGCTATAAAAAGGTCAAGGGGTGTTATTATTACAACCTGCCTGCTTACCTTCCTCAGCCTCTTCTGACATGTGTTTCTCTTGCTAAAGCAGAATGTCTCAAGAGAGGTAAATTAGTTGTGATTGTATTTCAGTAAGATTCTTCTCTATACCTGCTCTTTCCAAATTGACTAAATTCTACAAAGAAAATGTTCAGATATTATATTAATTGTTCTATGATACATGCTTGCAATATTTGATACCACTTTAAATGAACATTAAGATACAAAATGGAAAGTTCTATATTGTAGAAGTGAAGATTAGTGAACATCTTGTAAGCAAGGTCTTTAGCTTTTCTTTCTGACTGGTTAGGGAACAGACACCTATTTTTCCATTAATCCTGTGGTTTTGATGTCAGTGTTGGCATTATATTCTTGTATTGCCATATATTAACTATTAAGGGTTCACAAGTACCATGTGATAATCATTAGCCTATTCCCTGCCTTCCAGCAAATCACTACTTTTTTGCCTCTTTGCCATTATTATTATTATTATTTTACCTCCAAAAACGTACAGGAATATGTAACAAAATAAACAATTTTTCTAGTAGATGTGGAAAAAGAAAGACAGAAAACCCTTTGGTTGATTACTAGGCCACATATAAACTGAAGATTTTTTTTCTTCCACCAGAGAGATTGCCATATATTCAAGTCCTTACACAGTCTCTTATTGACAGAACACTCTCTCAAGCATTAATTTTGAACAAAGAAGTATTGTTTGAATGAAGACACTCAAGCCTAAAACAACCTCAGTCAGTGCTAGTTTGGGATGCTTAAGAAGGTCAACTGATGAAACTGGCTATTTTAAGAAAGCAAAGAAATTTAATAAATATTTAGACATTGTCTCTAGTGTGAGGGCTTCATAACTGTATTAGATGTCATTGTAAACAAGGCTTTTAACAATCTCTCTTAAAGGTAGGACAGAAAGTAATTATATTTTGGAGATCCCCACTGGAGATCCTCAACGTATGTATACCTGTGGAAGGAGAGTCAGGAAAAAAAGTCTGGATGATAAGCACAGACTGCTAGGGTCTAGGATACAATTTACAGAAAAAACTTACATGGTACCAAAGACATGAAAAGCTATGCAATTTATATGGGAGGAACAGAAGGTACTCTGGCACACAGTCCTTGGGGACTTCAAAGAAGCTCTAGTGACATCAAAGACATGTCAAAGATGCAGATGCAAGCTTTGAATAAATTATTTCAAGAAAGTGAACAAGAAAACAAACATTATTTCTAAACATATTAAATGATGTTATCTTTTTATCTTCTTCGTCTACTGCAAAAGTTTATATATTCAATGTGGCCCCTTTTTTTCATTGGGCAACTGGGGGAGCCTGCCCTATATCTGATAGTATCACTACCTCCATCCATCTATGGTATCAGGCAATAAAGTAGATGCTAAACTCACAGTAGTGGGGAAGTGCATTTGAGATTAGGCAGAATATTGACTTTAATGCTCAGTACTAGAGTTTCAGAAAAAGAAAGACACCAGAGACAGTGTATTGTATCTTAAAGAGACCAGATAGTGTATTTTGCACTTTACTGTAATGAAAGAATTCCATGCTCACATTTTTTATTAGAGGGAACAAACAAACAAACAAAAAGTTATACTAACTCATAGAATATCTGTTCTTAATTCCAAATTTTGTGTACTAATAGAGGGATGGGGCCCTAAAACAATAGCTCAATGAATGAAGGCAAGAAAAAAGTCACTGTGAGCTTTTCTTTTAATCTCCTATCTTCGCACTCTTACTATGTTCTGCCAAGGCCATCTACATTTCCTTGAACAATTCCTGAAAGGAGGCTTGTAAGTCAGAGAAGAATGGCCCCAAGGATGCAAACTCCTCATAATCTAGTCTCCACCCTATTAAGGTCCCATTTCACATGACCCTGTGATCAGCAATGAACTGAGTACTCTCAATGAGACCTAAAACCAAAGCTACTCATTTCTGAATTCATTCCCTTTGTGGCTCATAACTAGGACCCAAGCCAGCTGCATAAACATTTATCAACAAATACTGAATTTTGGCAGGTCTAATAACAATTTTAACACATTCCTGACTACTGATGTGAATTCACGTCATTCCAAATTATGTTCCTGGTTGCCGCTAACATGAATACATCTTGGCAAATTTTGTTTCTGAATGCTGCAAGGTTGTCATATGTATGTGTTATTATATCTTTCTTGAAAATCAATAGTCAGGCAAGGAGAAAGTTAATTGAGATAATTATCTGATATCAACTGAGGAATGTTGTACTGATTAATGTAGTTGGTAAAAATTGCAAATTGGTCATTAGTTTGTTGCAATTAGTGTTCTATACTTATATTTTGATATTTCAGGGCTTTCAAACTTCAACATTAAAAACGATTTATGATAATTATGGAAAATGAAGACATATATGCTGGTGAGATTTCTGATGTCAAAGGTGAATCCAGTGAACTCATTAATGATAGTGAGACAGATAGTGATGTAATGATGCAATGTAAATGAAGAGATGTAACACAGATAATCTGTGACAGTGAATCTAGTACTGGTAAGAATGAATCAGACATTGAGTGGGCAAAATATGATCCAAAAAGAAATTTAAAAGTGTTTATTGGTAATTCAGGTATCAAAGTATTTTCAAATGATCCTCAAAGTATAAGTGAAATTGTCAGACTATTTATTGGAGATGATTTTATAGAAAAAAGTCTGAAGGATAGGTACAGAGTGCTTGGGCCTAGGATACAATTACAGAAAAAACTTACATGGTGCCAAAGCCATTAAAAGCCTTGCAATTTAGATGGGAGGGAACAGAAGACAGGCTCCAGTGACATCAAAGATATGAGGTCAAAGATGCAAATGCAGGCTTTGAATAAATTATTTCAAGAAAGTGAACAAGAAAACATTATTTCTAAACATATTAATAGGTGTTATTTTTTTTCTTCTTCTTCTTCAAAAGTTTATATATTCAAGGTGGCCCCTTTTTATCATTGGGAAACTGGGGGAACCTGCCTTATATCTGATAGTATCACTACCTCCACCAATCTATGGTATCAGACAATAAAGTAGATGTTAAACTCACAGTAGATTGCAACTGAAACTAACAGGTATTATGATTAGATGCACCATAGATATAAATGTACAAAGAAGTAAAAAAAAAGTAGAACAATACTACAGTGTCAGAGCTGAAAAAATTTCTAGCATTAAATATTTTGATAGGACAAGTGAAGAAAACCACAATACATGATTATTGGTCGACGCATCTATCAATTGCAATGCCTTTTCAAAAATAATGACACAAAATAGATTCCTACAAATTTTGTAGTTTTTGCATTTTTTCAATAATGCAGAAATGCAGTCAAATCAAAGCAGATTATGCAAAATTGAACCCATAATAAATTATGGTTGACTTCCGGCAAGATGGTGATGGGGCAGCTCAGTCTGTGAGACTCTCCACAGAAGAGAACACAAAGAGACTCTGGTTCTCTCCCCGGAGGCCGCAGATCCCATGGTCGGCAGCCTGCTCTTCACATGGAGCTCGGTGGTAGACTTCGCTGAGGCATCACTGCACTCTGGGCAGCCATTCCATATCACACTGCCAGTGCCCGAGGCGAGCCGCTGCCAGGCAGCCATTCCACATTGTACTGCCTGTGCCTGAGGTGAGCTCCCACTGCTGCTGCTGAGGCAGCCGTTCCATATCTCACCACCAGTGCCTGAGGCGAGCTGCAGCCACCACCACTGTTAAGGCAGCCATTACACATCGCACAGCCCATGCCTGAGGCTATCCATGACTTCAGACCTTGAAGCCCCTGCAAGCAAGATCTGCTGAGGTCTACTACCACTGGACGTCCTGCCAGGCCATGGGTCTCCTCCTGTGTGCCTTGAGGCAATGTCTCCCTCCCTTTAGGGGTGGGCGAGCAGCTGAGATAAAGACCATCTGGAGCAATGGGATACCACCACCTGCTGGCGATTCAAGGTAACAACACTGAAAGGGGAAAAACGGAAGCCTGACAGACACAGGCCAGATCTAAGTGGTGAACCAGGCAGTGGTGAACTGAGTGATGATCTGAACTACCCTTCACAGCAGGCCAGGGGCAACTGACCCTAACTGTGAACAAACTTACCAGCCTGAAAAGACAGCTAGAAATCAGAGCTGAAAGGACAATCAACTTAAACGAAAAGTCTCAGAGTGTGCTTGATTGGTTCTGTTAGTCTACTGACTTGATTGTATTCCTTCTGTTTTGTTCCCCCCTTTTTTCCCTCCTTCTTTTCCCTTCTTTTCTTTTCTCTGTAAATCCCATCTTTGTATAGAGGAATAGCACACCAATAAGGAGGTTGGTAAGCTTGTAAATTAGCAACATTGTATGTTTTAGTTTTTTTTGTATGGGGGTTGGTAAGTTTGTCGCCGTAGTCTATTGTTTTTATATGTTTCAATTTTTGTCTCTCTCTCCATTTGTTGGCACACTCGTCTGTTTCCCTCCTTATTCCTCTCTCTCTCCACCCCCCTCTGCCCCCACTGTCTGCTCCATTGTCTTCCCTCTGTTAACCTCATTTTATTTCAGGGAGTAAACCTACAACCCCACTGCATGGGCAGATTCCAAGGCAGTGGGGAGTGGGTTTCAGATTATCCATACACCTGTCGCCGGATACCAGGACCTGCAGATAGATTTTGAATCACAGCTCCCCCTTAAGTAAATCTCAAAACAGCAAAAGGGACCACCTCTAGCCTACAGTGCAACTCCAGAATTGAACAAAGTAAGAGGACATAAAAAAGGATAAGATAAAACCCAGCACCCCTTCTTGATAAAAACCCTCAAATATCTAGGCATACGGGGAACATAATTCAAAAGAGTAAAAGCCATCTATGAGAAACCCACAGTCAGACAAAAACTGGAACCATTTTCCCTGAAAACTGGAACCAGACAAGGATGCCCACTCTCACCCCTCCTGTTCAATATAGTATTGGAAGTCCTGGCTAGAGCAATCAGACAAGAAAAGGCAATCAGGGTATCCAAATAGAAAAAGAGGAAGTCAAGCTGTCTCTCTTTGCAGATGACATGATCCTGTACCTTGAAAACCCAAGAGAATCTGTCAAAAACCTCCCTACACTGATAAAGGACTTTGGCAAAGTCTCAGGATATAAAATAAATGAACAAAAGACAATCGCATTTCTTTACACCAATAATAAACAAACAGAAACCCAAATAAAAAGCACAATTCCATTCACAATAGCCACAAAAAAAAAAATGAAATACCTTGGCATCTTCCTAACCAGAGACATGAAAGACCTTTACAATGAAAACTACAAAACACTACTCAAAGAAATCAAAGATGACACAAACAAGTGGAAAAATATCCCATGCTCATGGATTGGAAGAATCAACATTGTGAAGATGTCCACCTTACCTAAGGCAATCTACAGATTCAATGCATTACCCATCAAATTACCAGCAACATTCTTCTCAGACATAGAAAAAACAACACAGGAATTCATATGGAAACACAAACGACCAAGAATAGCTAGAACATTCCTCAGCAAAAAAACCAAAAAACAAAATAAAAAACACAGCAGGCGGTATCACATTACCAGACTTCAAACTTTACTGTAAAGCTACAATCATCAAAACAGCTTGGTACTGGTATAGGAACAGGCATATAAATCAATGGAATAGGATTGAGATTCCAGAAGTGAAACCTCAATTTCTCAACCAACTCATCTTCGACAAGGCCTCCACCACCTATGACTGGGAGAGGAGAACCTATTCAGCAAATGGTGCTAGGAAAACTGGCTGACCACATGCAGAAGATTGAAACAGGACCCATATCTATCCCCATACACAAAAATTAACTCCAAATGGATCAGAGACCTAAATGTAAAACCTCAAACCATAAGAACCATGGAAAATGAAGGCCATACCATTATGGAAATTGGAACTGGCATCCAATTCCTGAAGAACACCCAAAACCCAAAGGCCATAAGAGATAATATAGACAAGTGGGACCTCATTAAATTGACAAGATTCTGCAAAGCCAGAGAAACCATCAAGAGAGCAGGGAGATAGCCTACAGACTGGGAAAAAGTATTTGCCAACTCCAGGTCTGACAAAGGCTTAACATCTTGGATCTACAAGGAACTCAAACATGCTGAAAAGAAAAAACAAACAACCCCATTATAAAATGGGCAAAAGATATGAACAGCCACTTCACAAAGGAAGACATCCAAGCAGCCAACAGACACATGAAGAAATGTTCAACCTCACTAATCAGGGAGATGCAAATCAAAACCACACTGAGATACCACCTAACTCCAGTCAGAATGGCAATTTTTTTTTTTTTTTGAGTTGGAGTCTCACTCTGTCACCCAGATTGGAGTGCAGTGGCCACTCTTGGCCACTGCAGCCTTGACCTGCTGGGCTCCGGCAATCCTTCAGCATCAGCCTTCCAAGTAACTGGAATTACAGGCATGCGCTACCACGCCCGGCTGATTTTTTGATTTATTGTAGAGATGAGGTCTTGCTCCCCAGGCAGGTCTCGAACCCGCGGGCTCAGGCACTCACCTCAGCCTCCCAAATGTGCAGGACTACAGGCTGAGCCACCGAGCCCGGCTAGAATGGCAATTATTAATAACTCAAAAAATGACAGTTGCTGGAGAGGGTGTGGCGAAAAGGGAACACTTCTACACTGTTGGTGGGAGTGTAAAGTAGTGCAACCTCTGTGGAAAACAGCATGGTGATTTCTAAAAGCTCTAAATATCAACCTCACATATGACCCCGCAATCCCCCTACTGGGAATATACCCTGAAGAACTCAAGTCACTCTATCAAAAAGATACTTGCACATGAATGTTTATCGCAGCATTGTTCACCATAGCAAGAACCTGGAACCAAGCATGCTGTCCATCAAAAGAGGACTGGATTAAAAAATGTGGTACATATACACGATGGAATACTATGCAGCCTTAAAAAAGAACAAAATCATAAATTTTTCAGCAACCTGGATGAAACTGGAGTCAATAATACTGAGTGATCTCTCACAGAAACAAAGATCTGAGTATCACATGTTCTCACTCATATAGCAGACTTTGAACATCCACCATAATACTATAAAAAAAAAGACTAACAGTGGTGGGAAACTATGAGGGGTGGGGAAGGGAGGTGGGATTAATGGTAGTCAATATCTGTCTGGGAACAGGGAGATAAAAAAAAGAAATAAATGATTTGACAGATGGAATAATTTCACTCTTAATTTAATATACACTATTTCAGAAAAAAATGCTAAATATATGTAATAAATATGATGTTTTGTTTATTATGTAAAAAAACTATCCCTTTTCCCTTTTCTTATTTCTCTGTAAACCCCATCTTTGTAAAAAGGAATAGCACACCAATAAGGAGGTTGGTCAGCATGTACGTTAGTCTCTTTGTATGGTTTAGCTTTTTATATGGTTGTTGGTTAGTTTTCAGTCATGGCTATTATTTTTCCTTATATTTGTTTCAGTCTTTGTGTCTCTTTTCACTTACCAGTCGGTACACTCATCTATTTTCCCTCTCACTCCTCTCTCTCTCCCAACCCCCCTCCTCTCCCCACTGCCTGCTCCATTCTCTTCCCTCTGTTAACCTCGTTTTGCTTACAGGGAGTAAACCTACAACCCCACTGCATGGACAGACTCCAAGGCGGTGGGAAGTGGGTTTCAGACTATCCATATACCTGTTCGTGGATACCAGGATCTGCAGAGAGATTTTGAATCACAGCTCCCCCTTAATTAAATCCCAAAACTAAAAAAAGGCCTGACCTCAACCTACAGTCCAACTCCAGTACTGAACAAAGCAAGAGGAAATACATTAGAAAGAATAGGAGATTGAACAAACAGAAGTAAAAGCAACCCCTCCACCCCTGAATAACAGAATTAAAGAAGACGGAAAGTGGAGGGAAGGGAAAAGTAGGGAGGAAAAATCTGCACAAATGAAGAAAAACCAAAAGAAGAATACAGGGCTCACACAGACCACTGGAAGGTCAGACACTGAGAAAACAGACTTCGGAACACAAACAATGAAGAGCCCCCAGAATGACTGGTCACAAGCAACAAACCCAGACATCAAGGCATTAATAGAGAGAATTAAAAAAATTGAGGAGAGAGAAGAGGAAAATAGGAAGGAGTTGATGACAGAAATAACAGCAGTAAAGAATACTGTGATGGAAATAAATAACAAACTAATAAGCATGGAAAGCAGAATTAGCCAAGCAGAAGAAAGAATCTCAGAGCTTGAAGACCAAAATACAGAAATAACCCAAACTGTCAAAACAGAGAAAAGAAGCTTAAAAAGTCAGAACAAAGCCTTCAGGAGATGAATGATTATTTCAAGAGACCCAATCTAAGAGTAAGTGGCCTTCCTGAGGCAGAGAGAGAGTCAGAAGTCACACTGGAACAAATATTTCATGAAACCATTCAAGAAAACTTCCCTCATCTCATCAGTGATGTAAAAATCGAAGCACAAGAGATTCAGAGCACCCCTGCAGACAACAAATGAGAAGACCAACTCCCAGACACATAATAATTCTCCTAAGCAAAGTAGCTATAAAAGAAAAAATTCTAAAGGCAGCAAGAGAAAAATGCCAGACTACCTACAAGGGAAGACCGATTAGAATAGCAGCAGATTTATCTACAGAAACCCTCCAGGTTAGGAGAGCCTGGAGCCCTATCTTCAAATATCTAAAAATTAAACAATTTCAACAAAGAATAAACTAACCAGCCAAGCTAAGCTTCATTAGTGAGGGAGAATGGAAATCTTTTCCAGATATCCAATCCCTAAGAACCTATGTTGCCACCAGACCACCTCTACAAGACCACCTCTACGGGAAACACTTAAGGAAGTACTGAACACAGAAGAAAAGGAAAAAAGAGCAACAACATTCTTCACAAGAGTACAGGCAAAAGATTAAAAACACACATGAACCAACTCCAAAACCCAAAGAAAGACAGCAAACAAACAGGAACAAGAACTCTGTAAGAACCTTATGACAGTGATCAACACTTACATTTCAATAATTAGCCCAAATGTGAATGGACTAAATGCACCACTGAAAAGACATAGAATGGCAAAATGGATAAAATATCACCAGGCAACAATCTATTGCCTTCAAGATACTCACCTCACTAGAAAGGACACCCATAGACCTAAAGTAAGAGGATGGGAAACAAACAGAACACAAAAGAAAGGAGGAGTAGTGATCTTAATTTCAGACAAAATACCCTTCAAGCTATTAAAAATTAAAAAAGATACAGAAGGCCACTACATAATGATAAAAGGTTCAATCCATCAAAAAGAAATATCCATCTTAAACATATTCACAGCCAACAGAGGAGCGCCAACTTTTATAAAGCAGCTTCTAGATAAACAAAGAAAAAGATATCGACTCCAACACCATCATAACTGGGGACTTCAGCACCCCACTCACAACTCTAGACAGATCATCAAGACAAAAAATCAGCAACCAGATTGGAAACCTCAATCTGACTCTTGACCAAATGGACTTAGTTGATACCTACAGAACATTCCAACCAAAGAACACAGAATATACATTCTACTCATCACCCCATGGAATGTACTCTAAGATCGACCACACACTTGACCATAAATCAAGTATAAGGAAATTTAAAAGAACCAAAATTTTACCATGTACCTTCTCAGACCATAGTGGAATAAAAATAAACATCAACACCAACAAGGTCTCCCTAAAACCCACAAAGACATGGACACTAAACAACATGATGCTAAACAACTTCTGGGTTAATGATGAAATCAAAACAGAGATTAAAAGGTACCTGTAAACAAATGAAAATGAATAAACATCTTACCAAAATCTCTGGGAGGCCATGAAAGCTGTAGTAAGAGAGGAATTTATATCCCTACAAACACACATGAAGAAAATGGAAGGATCACAAATTAATAGTCTAACAAGTAACCTAAGGAAGCTGGAAAAGCAAGACCACCAAAACCCTAATTTCAGCAGAAGAATCCAGATCACCAAAAAAAGCCCAAATCCAGGACATAGAAGACAAAAAGATAATACAAAAAAATCAATGAAACAAAAAGCTGGTCCTTTGAAAGGATAAACAAGATTGATGGTCCCCTAGCTAGACTGACCAAGAAAAAGAGAGAAAAAGCCCAAATAACACAATAAGAAACACAAAAGATGAAGTCACATCTGACCCTGAAGAAATTAAAAAATCATTAAAGACTACTATGTACACTTGAATGGAAACAAACTTGAAAACTTTAAGGAAATGGAGTACTTTCTGACATCCGGGAAATTGACTACGTAATAAGAAAACTACCTACAAAAAAAAAAAAAGCCCTGGCCCAGATGGTTTCCCAACAGAATTCTACAAGACATTAAAGGAGGCGCTGATACCAATCCTACTGAAGGTATTCCAGGTGATTGAAAAAGATGGAACTCTCCAGAAATCATTTTACAAAGCTAACATCACATTGATACCCAAGCCAGGTAAAGACCTAACAAAGAAAGAGAACTACAGGCCAATATCTTTGATGAACATAGATACTAAGATTCTCAACAAGATCCTAGCAAACTGGATTCAACAACTCATCTCAAAAATCTTCCATCCCTGGGACACAAGGCTGGTTCAACATTCATAAAACCCTAAATGTAATTAAATAAATCACAGATGTCAAAACAAAAACCACATGATTAGATGCAGAAAAAGCTTTTGATAAAATCCAGCACCCCTTCTTGATAAAAACCCTCAAATATCTAGGCATACGGGGAACATATCTCAAAATATTAAAAGTCATCTATGAGAAACCCACAGCCAGCATACTTCTAAATGGACAAAAATTGGAGCCATTTCCCCTGAAAACTGGAACCAGACAAGGATGCCCACTCTCACCCCTCCTGTTCAATATAGTATTGGAAGTCTTGGGTAGAGCAATCAGAGAAGAAAAAGCAATCAGGGGTATCCAAACAGGAAAAGAGGAAGTCTAATTATCTCTCTTTGCAGATGACATGATCGTGTACCTTGAAAACTGAAGAGAATCTGTCCTAAACCTCCTTACCCTGATAAAGGACTTTGGCAAAGTCTCAGGTATAAAATAAATGTGAAAAAGACAGTCACATTTTTTTACACCAATAATAAACAAACAGAAACCCAAATAAAAAACACAATTCCACTCACAATAGCCACACACAAAAAATGAAATCCCTTTGGCATCTTCCTAACCAGAGACGTGAAAGACCTTTACAATGAAAACTACAAAACACTACTCAAAGAAATCAAAGATGACACAAACAAGTGGAAAAATATCCCATGCTCATGGATTTGAAGAATCAACATTGTGAAGATGTCCAACCTACCTAAGGCAATCTACAGATTTAATGCAATACCCATCAAATTACCAGCAACATTCTTCTCAGACCTAGAAAAACAATACAAGAATTCATATGGAAACACAAACAACCAAGAATAGCCTGAACAATCCTCACCAAAAAAACCAAAGTAGGTGGTATCACATTACCAGACTTCAAACTTTACTATAAAGCTACAATCATCAAAACAGCTTGGTATTGGTATAGGAACAGGCATATTGACCAATGGAATAGAATTGAGATTCCAGAAGCTAAACCTCAATTTCTCAACCAACTAATCTTTGACAAAACCTCTACCACCTACCACTGAGGAGAGGAGAACCTATTCAGTAAATGGTGCTGGGAAAATGGGCTGACCACATGCAGAAGACTCAATCAATACCCCATCTGTCCCCATACACAAAAATTAACTCTAAATGGATCAGAGACCTAAATGTAAAACCTCAAACCATAAAAGCCTAAGAAAATGCAGGACCTACCCTTATGGAAATTGGAACTGCCATCCAATTGCTGAACAAATCCAAAACCCATAGGCCATAAGAGATAAGATAAGTCGGGCTCGGTGGCTCAGCCTGTAATTCCGCGCCTTTGGGAGGCTGAGGTGAGTGGATTGCCTGAGCCTGCGGGTTCGAGACCCGCCTGGGCAGCGAGACCTCATCTCTACAATAAATCAAAAAATCAGCCGGGCGTGGTAGTGCGCGCCTGTAGTTCCGGCTACTCGGAAGGCTGAGGTGGAAGGATCATTGGAGCCCAGCAGGTCGAGGCTGTGGTGGCCGGGAGCGGCCACTGCACTCCAGTCTGGGCAGCCGAGTGAGACTCCAACTCAGGAAAAAAAAAAAAAGATAAGATAGACAAGTGGGACCTCATTAAACTGACAAACTTCTGCAAAGCCAAAGAAACCATCAAGAGAGCAGGGAGACAGCCCACAGACTGGGAAAAAGTATTTGCCCACTCCAGGTTTGATAATGGCTTAAAATCTTGGATCTACAAGGAACTCAAACATGCTGAGAGGAAAAAAACAAAACCCCATTATAAAGTGGGCAAAAGATATGAACAGATACTTCTCAAAGGAAGACATCTGAGTAGCCAACAGACACCTGAAGAAATGTTCAACCTCACTAATCATCAGGGAGATGCAAATCAAAACCACACTGAGATACCACCTAACTCCAGTCAGAATGGCCGTTATCAATAACTCAAAAAATAACAGTTGCTGGAGAGGGTGTGGGGAAAAGGGAACACTTCTACACTGTTGGTGGGAGTGCAATCTAGTGCAACCTCTGTCAAAAGCAGTGTGGCGATTTCTAAAAGCTCTAAATATTGACCTCCCATATGACCCTGCAATCCCCCTACTGGGAATATACCCTGAAGAACTCAAATCACTCTATAAAAAAGATACCTGCACACGAATGTTTATCACAGCATTGTTCACAATAGCAAGAACCTGGAACCAACCATACTGTCCATCAAAAGAGGACTGGATTAAAAAAATGTGGTACATATACACGATGGAATACTATGCAGTCATAAAAAAGAACAAAATTATGAATTTTGCAGCAAACTGGATGGAACTGGAGTCAATAATACTGAGTGACCTCTCACAGAAACAAAATCTGAGTATCACATGTTCTCACTCATATAGTGGACCTTGAAAATCCATCGTAATACTATAAGAAAAGGACTGACAGTGGTAGGAAACTATGGGTGGGGGAGGAGAAGGGAGGTGGGATTAATGGTAGTCAATACCTGTCTGGTGATGGGGAGACACCCCTTATCAACAAGGGTGCCTGAACAAAGCATATTTGTATACCTAACCCTTAACTATACCCCACAATATCAAAATAAAAAATATTGATGTAAAAAAAATTATGGTTTAAATAAGTTCAACACTGTGTACACTGAACAAGAACTCTCCTTGGATGAATCCTTGATACCTCATCATGGAAGACTGTCTTTTCAGGTTTATAATTGAATAAAAATACAAAGTATGGAATGCTAGTCAGAGTGGTGTCTGAGGCACATACTGGATATGTCTGCAACTTTCAGCTGTATTGTGAAAAAGGTGACAATTTAGAAAAGACCATTTCACTTGTGCTTAATGACAGAAGTTTGCAGAAAACAACTTCAGATTGTTTTTATTTCTACCCACTCTCAGTGTTAGGAAACTGAAAAATTTGCCAGTCATGAAAGTGTTAAAATTCTTGCTAAACTGGGCACCTTCCCTTACATCTGGAAGAAAATATGAAGCCCACTGAAGCCTACTCACATTAAACAATAACGTCTGCCAAAAAGATAAAAACATCAAATTATTTTTTTAATCTCCTCCAGGAGTCTTAAATAATTATGTAAACAGCACAACTGTTTTGCCAATTATAAGGCAATATTCATATGAGTCAAACATTAGTAGATGTTATTTGAGCATAAAGAAAAGGTGACTTGAAATCCATTCGAGTTATTAAAAT
>JAPVLO010005461.1:0-19042 GCA_027257055.1 Cephalopachus bancanus | reverse complement strand
TGGCCTCTTTGGGAGCTTCCAACACGTTGTCTCACTTAACCCTTGGAAGAACCTGGTAAGGAACTTTTATGATGCTCATTTATAGATGGGCACCCACCCACAGTCACTCAGTGCGGGGGACCTGCCCCTACAGGTTTTGGGGGGGGTCCTGGTGGGAAAGATGGCATCAGTGATTAAACTGGAGGGATAGATATTAAAAAAAAGAAAGATGGAGGGATAGATAAAAAAGAGAAAGAAAGGGGAGAAAGAAAGAGACTGGACTCTGTCTATGCAGAAGCCGTTTAATGGACAAATCATAAGCTTTTTATTCTAAATTTTCACGGGTTAAATCACAAGACTTTCACATGAACACAAAGCCAGGTGGATGAGGGGGCGTCCCCCACCCACCAGGTGTTTCCTCAAGCATGAGAAGGACAATCCCAATTAAATCATAAGACTTTCACGGGGAACACAAAGCCAGGTGGATGAGGGGGCGTTCCCCCACCCACCAGGTGTTTCCTCAAGCATGAGGAAGGACAATCCCAATCAAATCATAAGACTTTTACATGAACACACAGCCAGGTGGATGAGGGGCGTCCCCCACCCACCAGGCATTTTCCCAAGCATGAGGAAGGACAACCCCATGCGGGGGGCCACCCCCTGCAGAGAGATTTAGGGGGTCCCTGATAGGAAAGATGGCGTCAGTGATTAAACTGGAGGGATAGATATTAAAAGAAAGAAAGATGGAGGGATAGATATAAAGAGAAAGAAAGAAGGGGGAGAAAGAAAGAGACTGGACTCTGTCTAGTGCAGAAGCCGTTTAATGGGACAAATTGTAAGCTTTTTATCCTAAATTTTCATGGGTTAAATCACAAGACTTTCACATGAACACAAAGCCAGGTGGATGAGGGGTGTCCCCCACCTACCAGGTGTTTCCCAAGCATGAGGAAGGATAATCCCCAAATTATCCCACTGTTCCTTATGCTTGGTTAATGTGCCTCAAAAGCAATACAACAATTCTAACATCATAATATTCTAATAATTAATAACTTTTAAAAAAATGCATACACAACACCTAATGACTAACTTAAATCCTAATACCTTTCTATTCTGTGCTGATTCTACCTACACTATAGAAACTCTTAATTATAGCTCAAACCAGTTCCTAAAGAATGTGGCCCAGTCCAAAGATCATGTTGGGCCATTTCTAGGAACAATTGATTACAATCTCTTAACAAAATGGCTATTCTAAAATCCTATATATCTATCTTAATTTCTATAAAAGTTTCTAATTCCTAGTACTAATATATAAAGTTGATCATCAGCAAAAAGCTTCTAAAAATAAAACCCAAATATAAACTGTAAATTGTACAAAGGGCCAAAAACCACAATAGTAGAGAATGGGAACAATGAAATTTCTAAAGTTATGTATTCTTTTTAAACCTCAAAATATCATGTTTGATCATGCTTGAACTAACATAATTCCCTGACATAGCATGACCTATTCTAAATATTTTCTATGAGTAAAATAATTCAATTTCTATAATAAGTAAAAAAACCCCTACACTAACTATAGCTAAAAGGGTTTAAAAGAATGCAGCCCAGCCCAAAAGTACACGCTGGCCCTTAGGAATGTGGCCCAGTCCAAAGCTTGTGTGGGCCATTTTGGTAACTCTAATAATCATCTATACCATCTAAAGCTGAAAACACTCTCCATATGTATATACTAATTCTACAAATATACTTTTAAATCTATAAAGAAGCTTGTACTGTATTAAAGGCTCCCAAATGTGACCTGAGTTTGAATTATATCTAATACCTAAGCTGAAACTGCGTTCAGGAAACGGGAACAATGAATTTCTAGAATTAGCCATGCCTGTCACAGTCACAGACCCTTCAACTTAGGTCAGCAGATTTCCCTTTTTGGCTAAGTGTGCTGAATAGAAAAAGGGGAAGGGAATGCGGTCAACAGCTCCTGAACGCATCCTAGTGGTCTCGGGGTGCATGGCCCCCCCTGATCCCTAATGCTCAGGGGGCCCTCCAGGGCCCGGCTCCCAGCAACTAGTAATGGTGGTAGAGTGAGATTAAATTAGTCTAATCATAAAGCTCATCGTCTACCCACTGTACTATGCTATCTGCCAAAAAAATTGGGGTCCCATAAAGAATATGACATTGAAAAAAAATTAAGGAATTCTTTTCCCCCAAAACATAAAATACTCTTGCCATATTAGGGCTTATAATAGTTTTATCTGCAATCATTACATGAACAAGAAGGTTTAAGTAGTGTCAAAGTCCTTTTCCTACTGCTATAACAAAACACTACAGACTGGGTACTTTATGAAGAAAAGTTTACTCAGTTCATGGTTCTGGAGACCAGGAAGTACAAGAGCATGGTTCTGGCATCTGGTGGGGGCCTTCCTGATGCATCGTCCATGACAGACTGAAGGCAAGGGAGCTTGAAAGAGATCTTGTTTTTAAAACAAAGTCATTCCATGATCACTATCTTACTTCTATGATGAGGGCATTAATTCATTTACAAAGGTGGCCCCTCATGATCTAATCACTTCTTAAATTGAGTTTTGAAGAGGAACATTGCCTAAACGCTACTTGTACTGAACCCCTCTTGTGCGTGTTGGGGGGGATTCCATTTCTGCACATCTTGGGATGGAGTCACTGATAGTTTTGTTCCAGACTATCTTTTCAAAGATGTCTGTATAGCAAAGCTTTGGGAAAAATGAGATGATATCTCTCTTTGGGGGAGAGAACAGATTAGTTTGCTGTCCAGTTAACTTACTGTGCCACTGTAAAGAATACCACAGACTGGGTAATATGTAAAGAATAGAAATTTTTTTCTTGCAGCTCTGGAGCTGAAAGTTCATGGGCAAGGCACCAACATTAGGAGTCGGCGAGTGCTCAATACCGAGGGGGGGAAGCTGTTTTTCACATGCTGAAGGAAGAAGGGCAAAAAGGGGGGAACTTTACAGGGGCACCTAATCCCATTTGTGAGAGAGGAGCCCTCATGGCCTAATCACCTCTTAAATTGCCCCACTTTCCAATACTATCACATTGACAACACCTGAATTTTGTAGGGACCACATTCAAACTATAGCACCAGTAAAATAAAGTCACGTCTCTACCCGAGAAAAAGTTGGGCAGATTTGCTTGGGGGCCCCCATACAAAAGGTTACAGATTAACTTGGAATTTCCCTTTGGGTATTCCACACTGTGTGCCACATCTACTTGGATCCCCCGCTGTGTTGTTTAGTGGGAATTTGGGGGAAAAAAGAACTAATATGGGCGTGAAATTCATGCTGTCTGAGGTGCTGTAAGTAATGAAGTCCTTTGTCTCTGATTCTGCAGTCCTATGTCTTCTGCTGGCATCCATGAAACTGTGGCAGCTAACTTGTTAGCTTGCAAGTAAGGTAAAAATTTAAACCCTTCACATTTTTGACAGCACACTTAAAATTCTATTAGCCATACCTCTCACTTTGGCTGCTGTGTAATAACTTGTTTCTTGTACAACCATTTGGTAGTACTTTTGTTTCAACCTGTGAAGTGTCCCTCCACCTTTTCCCCGGGGAACCCCGGCACCCTGTGTGGAACCTATTCAGCATTCTAGCATATGCAACCTGGAAAGGGGGAGACCAATGGGGAACAGAAAACAATGGATAAATACTACTTCCCCTTTTAAACTGAGGGGGAAAATACTTTTCTTTTAAGTTGAAGTCTCACTCTGTCCCCCAGGCTGGAGTGCAGTGGCATGCTTATAGCTACTGCAGCCTCAACCTCCTGGCTTACATGATCCTTCTCCCTCAGCCTTCCTAGTAGCTGGAACTACAGGCATGCACAACCACACCTGCAAATTTTTTTGATTTATTGTAGAGATGTGGTCTCACCAAATTGTCCAGGCTGGTCTTGACTCCCCGTTCAGGCAATCCTTTCGCCTCAGCCTCCAAAGTGCTGGGATTACAGGCATGAGTCACCACTCCCGGCCTCTACAACACATTTTAAAAGTCTCCTCAGAAGATTCTGCAGGACTGTGCACAGGTCATCCATAGGACGGAACCCCTTAACACATTCTTACCCCTTAACACATTCTTACCTTAGCGTCTCCTCCTTCCTTCCTTGTATGCCTGCTCCTTGGGAAACCCCATTGTTTAGTAAATGTGACTGGCCTTAAGGGGAAAACCCCGACAAAGACACCATCTAAGATCTTTGGGTTTAGTAATTGGTATTTTACCATAAGTTAACATCCTGAATGTTTGTCAGTGCCAGGACTGAACTGTTTAGTGCAAAGAACTGGGGTGCTGGGGTCAACAGAATGCCAAAGCTTTTCAGATGCCTTAAGAAGCATGTTTAGGGCCCGACACAGTGGCTCATGTCTGTAATCCCGCACTTTGGGAGGTGGAGGCGAGGGATTGCCTGAGTGGGGTTCAAGACCAGCCTGGGCAAATTGGCAAGACCTTTTTTCTACAATAAATCAAAAAAGTTGCCAGGCTGATAGCACGTGTCTGTGGTACCCGCCTCTTGGAAGGCTGAGGTGGAAGGATCACGGAGCCTAGCAGGGCGAGGCTGTGGTGGCCATGAGTATGCCACTGCACGCCAGCCGGGGGAAGAGTGACACTCTGACTCAAAAAAAAAAAAAGAAAAAAGAAAGAAAGAACATGTTTAGTCCCTCTAATTTCTTTCATGGGGCATTCTATCCTCATTTTAAAAAAGCGAATGTAAAAACCACAAATGACATAAAAGAGGGAAGCAGGCAATCACATGAGCATATCACAAATCCGTTTACAAAAAAAAAAAGAGAAAAAAGGGAAAATTTTTGAAATGTGGTTGTTAGACCATTTTTATGATAAATTGCTCACTTTGTTCAAGCAAAATGAAAAGTTTAAGGAACTTATCTTTCATTTTTAATATTCGTGGTGACTATTCATGAGTAAACTGCAGTGGAAATGTGGTGGAAAGAACGCATTGGCCAGGGTCTCGCTAAAAAGGAACTATCTTGTAAACTTAACTTGCTTTGACAAGTTCCAGATGTGCTTTTTTGACCAAAATATTAGGATACTTCAGCCTGGCATAGATCACAAAGAAGTGATTTGTTGTAGATGGAAGACGAGTGTTTTGCTAATCTATTATTGTCTGTTTATAGGCGCTGAAAACAGAATCTATTTGGTTTTTTAATTTTATTTTTTTAAATTTGGGAAGACTGCTGTTTATTTGAGATTTAAGCTTGATATTTCACATGTTAGAAGACCCAATCATCCTCATTCCCGGCCTCTGTTTTCCCTTCTCTTTTACTTTTTGGTAGCCCCACTCAACCACTTTCTTCTATGTGATGGCGGTAAGAAATGGTGGTATACATTCTTTAAAACTCTTAGTTCACCAACTTAAGGATGCTAGAAGATAAGAGAGCCTTTTTACTTCCTGTAATAGATTATCGGGGATCACAGTTACCCTTTTTGAGGAATGATTACAGGATGTATTTCTAGGTAGTGAGGCTATAACCCTGGCTTCCAGCTTTCTAAAGAGGTGTTATGATTTGAACCTCAAAAATTTTTTCGACCCTTGTGGGGGTCTACCCTTTTCATGTGGTTAGAGAGAGAAAAATGTTTTAGAATACATGACTAATAACATAGCACTTGAACTGTTAAAAAAAAAAGATTAGAATTATTGCTACTGAAGAATGTAGAAAATTTTATTGGTTTTACCATAGCCTGCTCCCACAAGTGGCAGCAAGAAAAATCTCAAAGTCTCTTTCCTTTACATCAAACTGAGGAATTGACTATTTGCTGGGTTCTTCTCCCTATTCACATCAAAATCAAATCCCAAAGTCACTGTCCATCCATAATCGGTGTTGACAAAAACCTTAGCGTAAGATTCATGCAATTTTTCTCCATCTTGTCTTGTGGAGAATCGTGGTGTTACTGGAGAAGGGGTTTCCTCCCATTGTGAGAGGTCAATGTCAATGACTGGGCTCTTGTGTTCACGTTTGGAAAGAATTTGCAGACACACAGAGTAGCAAAATAAGTCTTGTGAGTTTTATGTTGAGGCATCACGGGGGTTGAGAACTACAGATCAAACTCCCCACGCTAAACCCAGCCTGCCATTTGTTTTTGTATATGCTGTCAGCTAAGAATGGGTTTTACATTCTTAAATTAATGAAACAATTGTATAAAAGTATATTTTGTGACACATAAAAACACACAGGAATAAAAAGTTTTTTGCAATATTGATGTATCCGTTTAAGAGATGTGCTCTTAAGTATATTCCTTTTTCCCAAAAGAAAAGCACCAACACGAAGGCCCTGAACTTGGAATTTCTAGGAGTTTTCAAAACCCTTTAAAACATTTTCTTTAAAAAAAAAAAAATTGGAAGTCAAACTATTATGACTTCATTGTCCTGGATATTTTTCCCATTAACGGCAGAAGTGAAATCGTCAGCCAGTTTCAGAGTAGTACCAGATACTAGCAAGTTTGTCCCTGGAGATGAGTCTTGACATATCACAGTACGTGCTTCTTGACCTCTGAGTCCTAATAGAATTTTAGCATATATTGGAGCTCCATGAATGTACAGCAATCTCAGCTTTCGTAAGCTTGCATTTAAAATTTGAAAATATAAATTTGGTGCTATAAATCTGAATTTTAGTAATGATAACAGAATTTTTTCCAGAGTGTTCAAAATCCATATGTTTTAGGGAAAAACATATATGTTATCTGTTTTTCTTTTTTTAATGCTGCAATTACCTTCAAGTGCAGCATATTTATTTCATGCTATGAATGCATTTTCTCCCTTGGTAGATTTCCAGATATTTTTTACAAAGCTTTCCAATATTCATGCTTTTAATTTTTGACACTGTTTGCAACCACCAAAAAAGAAGAGATGAACAGACAAGACCACAAGCTAGATAGATAATTATTATAATAAACAGCTTGGCTTCCTTTTTTTGGTCTTTAACCTATTCCAATGCTACAAAACATAGGACACAAATTGGTATCTTCTTTCCAACAGTAGAGCATGAGATTACTTGTACTGTCAAATTGAATTTAGCCTAAAATTTGCTTGTTACTTATGTTGAAAAACACTGCTTATCAATGTGCAAAAGAATGAAGTTGAAGCCATATGTAATACCATATATAACAAGGAACTAAAAATGGATCAAAGATCTAAGCATAAGAGTTAAACTATAAAACTCTGCAGGCCACGGTGGCACATACCTATAATCCCAACACTTTAGGAGGCAAAGGTGAGAGGATTGTTCAAGTCCAGAAGTTCAAGACCAGCCTGGGCAACTTGACAAGATTTCATCTCTACAATAAATCAAAAAATTAGCCAGGTATGGTTGTGCGCATCTGTGGTCCAGCTACTTGGAAGGTTGAGGTGGAAGGATCATCTGATCTGAGCCCAGCAGATTGAGGGAGTGTGCCACTGCACTCCAGCCTGGGCAACAGAGTGAGACTCTGGAAAAAAAAAAAAAAAATATATATATATATATATATATATATAGGACTCTTAGAAGAAAAACAAAGGGCAAAGTTTTTTGCCATTAGATTGACAATGATTTCCTGGATATGATGCCAAGAGTAAAAGCAACAAAATAAAAAAAAAATAGTGCTAGGTACGGTGATTCATGCCTGTAATACCAGCATTTTGAGAGGAAGAGGTAAAAGGATTGCCTGAGCTCAGAGGTTGGAAACCAGCCTGGGCAACTTGTCTCTAAAAGAAGAAGAAAAAATTGACAAATTGAACTTTATGAAAATTAAAAATTTTGTGCATCAGAAGACTATCAACAAAGAAAAAAGGCAACCCACACAATGCAATAAAATATTGGCAAATTATATATCTGATAAGGGATTAACACCCAGAATATATAAACTCCTGAAACTCAACCATAAAAAACAAACAACCCAATTAAAAAATTTGGCAAAGAGCTTGAACAGACTTTTCTTCAAAGAAGATGTACAAATGGCCAACAAGCACATGAAAAGATGCTCACACGATCACGTTATTAGGGGAATGCAAATCAAAACCACAATAAGATACCACCTCACACCCATTAGGATGGCTACTATGAAAAAACAAAATAACAGGTGTTGGCAAGATGCGCAGAAAATGGAACCCTGTGCATTCTTGGTAGGAATTAAAAATGGTTCAGCTGCTGTGGAAAATAGTGTGGCAGTTCATTAAAAAACCAGAAATAGCTGGCTCAGTGGCTCAGCCTGTAATCCTGTGCCTTTGGGAGGCTGAGGTGAGTGGATTGCCTGAGCTCGCGGGTTCAAGACCCGCCTGGGCAGCAAGACCTCATCTCTACAATAAATAAAAAAATCAGCCGGGCATGGTAGCATGCGCCTATAATTCTGGCTACTCGGAAGGCTGAGGCAGAAGGATCACCGGAGCCCAGCAGGTCGAGGCTGCAGTGGCCGGGAGTAGCCACTGCACTCCAGTCTGGGCATCAGAGTGAGACTCCAACTCAAAAAAAAAAAGCAAAAAAAACCAAACCAGAAATAGGCTGGGCACGGTGGCTCCCGCCTATAATCCCAGCATTTTGGGAGACCGAGGCAAGAGGACTGCCAGAGCCACGGGTTTGAGACCAGCCTGGGCAAGTTGGCAAGACCTCGTCTCTACAATAAATAAAAAAAATTAGCCGGTGTGTGGTGTGCATGTCCTGTGATTCCAGCTACTTGGAAGGCTGAGGCGAAGGATCGCCTGAGCCCCACAGGTCAATGCTGGGGTGACTGTGAGCATGTCCCTGCACTCCAGCCTGGGACATGGAGTGAGACTCTCAACTCAAAAAAACCAAAAAACTGAAACGCTGTAAACCCATTCTTCTCCACCCCTTCAGCCCCTGGCAACCACCTATCCACTATCTCTATGAATTTGATTACTCTAGATACCTCAGATTTGTGGAATCATACAGATTTGTGTCATTTTGTGACTCGCTCCTTTCACTTAGCATAAAGTCCTCAAGGTTCATCTGTGCTATAAAAAATGTCAGAATTTCCTTCATTTTTAAAACAAGCAACATCATCCATTGTAGATCTACACATTGCATGCGAATACAGTATGCATATACAATATAAATATACAACCTCCATATCCATGGGTTCTATATCTGGATTCCACCAATCATGTATTGAAAATATTTGGGGGAGTAGGAAAAAATGGATGTTTGTGTCTGTACTTGAAGGGTGCAGGAAACAGCCAGAGGGGCGCCTCCCAAAATGGTGCCGAGTGCGGTAAAACCACACTAGACAACAAAGGCCCTAGGTTCCGACTTCTTCACGCATAGTTCCCTAGTGCACATCCAGTCATTTTCCATAATGTAACTACTTTGTACTACGTCCAATGGGCCTGCAACACGGTCTGCCCACCCTGCTCCCAGGCGCTCCTCCAATAAAACCTAGCGCTGCCCTTCCGGCCACTGTCAGGCTAATAAATATAGCCCTCTCCCTGCAGTCTCTCTCTCACTTTTCCTCAGTTACAGTCCCTTTCCTGTAACTGCCCCTTTAATAAAAACCCTTGGTTCTAGCTGGGTGTGGAATCATTAATGGCCGAAGTTCTTTCATTGGTGCTGTGACTCAGATCAGGTGCTCCCTCACCTCTGTACAGGTTATTCCCGTAGCGAGAGCCCCGACCCGGCGCCCGTGGCCACTCCAGCCCTCCTGAACTTCCCCACTGTTTTGAATGTGTGAGCTGCATCCACCAGCGATCGTTGGATAGGTGAGTTCCCCAGACACGGAAGCTTAAAACTTGCCCGGGACCACCGGGGGAAACTGACTGTTAATCGTCCAGCAGTCCCTCCGGCCCCTGGGCAAGGGGGAACGCACCCCGCCTCAGCCTTCATGGCCATAGAGGACCCTAAAGGCTTCCTCTTCTTCATTATCTCTCTCAAACCCTTAAAAACTCCCACGCCTGCTAACCCACAGCGGTTTATTCTCTTTTCCTCTCTCTCTCTCCTCCCCCAAGGACTCCCACAGCTGTCAGGCTGCAGCGGACCTCAGGGGTCCCACGTCTGCTGGCCCACAGCGGATTCTGGAGGGCTCCCACGTCTGTCAGGCAGTAGCAGACCTTGGAGGTTCCCATGTCTATTGCCCCACAGAAAACCCTGTTCGACCAGCAGGAATCTTGAACACCCTCTCACCCACCGCTCAGTCAAGTGCTTTCTATCTGTTCCAAAATTCCTTGCGCAAGGTGCCTTGACCCCTCGGTTCTCCAGGAGAACCCTGGTTGTGCCAAACCCCTGTGACGACAGGCTTTGCCACAGCCACACTTCTTGGGCAGTTGACTCTTCGGGGGACGCCCCATTTAGTCCACCTGTCCCACCATGGAGGCTCGTCATCCCTGCTGGCTGATTCCCCCCTTAAATGCCTCTTAAACAATCTCAACACACTTTCACTCACCCCTGATATCAAACCCAAACGCCTAATTCGCCTTGCACACAGGACTGGCCTACATATCCCTTAGACAACCAAAATCAGTGGCCCCCTCAGGGGTCCCTAAATCCCAATATTATACGGGACCTATATCATTTCTGTGAGCGTTCAAAACGGTGGGTAGAGATTCCCTACGCTCAGTCTTTCTCTCTCCTCTGCGACCACCCCTGTCTTTGCCTTAGTTGTAATCCTTCCAACCTTCACCCCAGGCTCATGCTAATATCCGCTGTCTCCCCTATGACTTCTCTTCCTCCTATTGTTCCACGCGAGCCTGTACTTCCTCCTACAATCCCCCTTCCCTTACTACAGACACTGCACGTCCCCCTCCTGTTCCCTCCTCTTCCGTCTCAGATTTCGACCTGGCGGATGAGCTCCCCCCTTACAGACAGCCCCAGACTCCCCCACCCCCACCCTCCTCTTCAGGTCCACCCTCCTCTACTCTGGCAGCTCAATCATTATACCCTTCCCTTCCAACTACTCCTCTGTGCAGCCCCCGGTAACCCGATCCAAGGCCACACCGACCCTCCTCGCTCCCCTTTGTGAGGTGGCGGGCACAGAGGTTGTGGTTGGGGTACACATCCCCTTTTCTATCTCAGACCTCTCACAAATAGAAAAATGTCTTGGATCTTACACAACTAACCCTGCCACCTACATTAAGGAATTTCAATACCTCATCCAGTCCTATAGCCTTACTTTTCATGATATATATCTTATCCTTTCCAACTTCCAGAGGAACGTAAAAGGGGTTTGGGAACAGGCTAGAACGTATGCAGATGAAATTCATCAAACCACCTCCGCTCACCCTCTTGGGGCAGCGGCGGTCCCAGACCAGGACCCAAGCTGGAACTATAACTCCCCCGTTGGTATTGAAGCTAGGGATCGTTTTTCCACTTGTCTCCTTTCCGGGTTGCGCAGGGCTGCACAAAAGACAGTCAACTTTGAAAAACTCCAAGAAGTTATTCAGGAAAAAAGACGAAAACCCCTCCAACTTCCTCAGCCGGCTCACCAGGGCACTCCAACAATTTATTAACATAGACCCCGAAACCCCCGATGGCCGGCAACTCCTAATGACATATTTTTTCTCCCAAAGCAATCCAGACATTAGGGCAAAACTAAAAAAACTCGACAGAGGCCCCCTCACTCCCCAACATGATGTACTCACAGCCGTCTTTAAGGTGTTTCATAACCAGGATGAAAAGGCAAAAAAACATAAATATCAAATGCTGGCCCAGGCCCTCCATGGAACCAGGGCCACCTTCGGTATCACCCAAGGTGGTGGCAATGCCCAAAACCAGTGACAACCACTGGGACCCTGCTTCAAGTGCAGGCAATCAGGACATTGGGCACGAGGGTGTCCTAACCCCGGAGTACCCCAAAAACCATGTCCCAAATGTGGACAGGCGGGGCATTGGGCATTAGACTGCCCCGGTCCTCAAGGAGGGACTGGGTCAGCCCCCCATCCCGCTCTAGACCCGTTGGGCATGGCAGCAACCTTAGAATGACAGGACCTGGGGTCTCCCAGCCCGACACTGATCTCAAATCGTCGGGAACCCAGGGTCACTATAACGGTTGATGGGCGCCCCATCCATTTCCTCCTGGATACCGGAGCCACCCTTTCTGTCATATGAGAGTTTTGGGGTCCAACTTCCCTGTCTAAGTCCCCTATAGTCGGGGTAGGGGGCCAGTCCATCCTTCCACGCATAACTCCTACAGTTATGTGCATCTTTGTAAACGTCCCCTTCACTCATTCCTTTTTGGTGATGCCTCAATGTCCCATACCTCTTATGGGCAGAGACATCTTAGCCAAGTTTCAGGCGTCCATCACCTTTAACCCAAGTGCAGCCCTCAACAACCCTTCTCCTGCAACCCTGTTCTTGGCCCTTCTAACTGCCGATAGTTCTGACTCACTTCCTCCTTTGCCCTCTTCGATAGTAAATCCTCAAGTATGGGACATAAACTCTCCCTCCCTAGCACACTGCCCCCCAGTCCACATTCAGCTTAAAAATCCTTCCGCCCATCCCAACAACCACAATACTCTCTTCCTACCTCCAGCCTTCTAGGACTTCAACCTGTCATTGACTCTTTGTTGCTAAAGGGATATCTACGCCCCCACTAACTCCCCGTTCAATACCCCCATTTTAGCGGTACGAAAACCAAAGGGCACTTACTGCTTAGTGCAGAATCTAAGGCTCATTAATGCCGCTGTCATCCCCATCCATCTGCTAGTTCCTAATCCCTATACCATCTTATCTTCAATCCCTCCAACTGCTACTCACTTCTCGGTCCTTGACCTTAAAGATGCATTTTTCACTGTTCCTTTGGCAGCAGACTCACAAAACATCTTTGCATTCACGTGGACTGATCCAATATCTCGCCACTCACAACAACTCACTTGGACAGTCCTGCCACAAGGGTTTCGAGACAGCCCCCATCTCTTTGGTCAAACCCTAGCGGCCGATCTCAAATCCCTCTCGCTGGCCAAATCCACCCTTATTCAGTGCGTGGACAACCTTTTGTGTAGCCCCTCTTTAGCTGACTCTCAAATGGACACTGCACTTACCGTTAACTTCCTAGCAGAAAAGGGATATCGGGTATCCCCTCAGAAGATCTAACTGTCTGCCACACAAGTCACATATCTGGGGTAGCCATCTCACACCAACAAAAGGCCATAACAACAGATCGAAAAGCCCTAATCAAATCCCTACATATACCCAAAACTAAAGAGGAAATCCAATCTTTTTTGGGGCTGGCTGGATACTTTCGGGCATGAATTCCCAACTTTGCCCTACTCGCAAAGCCATTCTATACGCTCATAAAGGAGACCCCAACGAGTCACTCCTAACACCCTCCTCTGTCAAACAACCTTTTATTGCCCTTCAGCAAGCCCTCCTGAGGGCCCCCACTCTCCATCTGCCAGATATACACTGACCTTTCATCTTATATGTCCACGAAAACAAAGGGGTGGCCTTGGGAGTCCTAGGGCAACTTTGTGGACAGACGCTCGCCCCAGTGGCCTATCTCTCAAAGCAGTTAGACCACACCATCCAGGGCTGGGCCCCATGTCTGTGAGCACTGTCTGCTACCCACATGCTGGTGTGTGAATCCAAAAAACTCATCTTCGGGGCCCCTATTACCGTAACCTCCCCCCCACCATCTACAGCACCTCCTAAGCTACAAAGGCTTTCAAACGCTATACCCTGGTCGAGTCCTATCACTCCTCATCTTTTCTTACAAGATCCCTCAATAACTTTTCAAACTTGTGCACCCCTAAACCTGGCCACGTTGATTCCCTCTTCCACAGCCCCACTAACCCACAACTGCGTAGAAACAGTAGAAGCCCTCCTTCCTTGTCCAGTTCATATCTAGGAGGGTCCCCTCCCCTCCCCCTCCTATATCTGGTTTACTGATGGCAGCTCCTTCCTCCACAGTGGGTCCCGAGTTGCCGGATACGCCATCACCTCAATCACAGAAATCATTGAGGCAAAGCCTCTCCCACCAGGCACCACCAACCAACAGGCAGAACTTACAGCTGCCACTCGAGCGCTTCAGTTAGTGGCTGGACACTCTTTCTCTCTCTACACTGATTCCAAATACATTTTCCATATTCTCATCTCCCACTCGGCCATTTGGAAGGAAAGGGGGCTATTTACCACCAAGGGATCAGCAGTGGTTAATGCTAAACTAATTTCTAACCTCCTCGCTTTCTCCTTACTCCCCACCAGCATTGGCATTTCTCACTGCAAGGCCCACCAATCTGATTCCTCACTCATCACTCAGGGAAACTCCAGGGTGGATGACGCGGCCCAGCAAGCAGCTTTAACATCTGTCCCCGCTTTGGCGGCCGTTGCTCACCCTAATCCAGACCGCACATTCCCCACTGATTCACTACCCACAACTTCCCCCTCTAGTACAGACCTTATCTCATACCTACACTCAATCTTCCACACCAATCCCTCCATGCTGACGTCTTTCCTAACAAACTTTTACACTCTTGATCCCCAACATAAGGAACTTATAAAAACTATTACCTCACAATGTTTCATCTGCCAACGAACCAACCCTAACACCCCTTTAAGACCAGGAACCTTTCCTACTCATCAGCCTCGGGGACAACTCCCAGGAGCAGACTGGCAGGTCGATTTCACTGTCATGCCCCCAGTCCGCAACCTTAAATACCTCCTTGTCTTCGTTGACACCTTTTCCGGATGGGTGGAAGCATTCCCAACTACAAACAAATGAGCAATAACAGTAGGGACTATCCTTGTTAGCCATATCATTCCCAGGTTCGGTGTCCCTACATCCCTTCAATCAGATAATGGGCCCGAGTTCACCTCACGGGTAGTACAGTCTCTAACAACTGACCTCCACATTAATTGGCATTTTCACATTCCATATCACCCACAGTCATCTGGAAAAGTAGAACGAATCAATCATACTCTTAAAGACACCCTCACCAAATTATCCCTCGAACTCCATCAGGACTGGGTCACCCTCCTTCCTCTAGCCCTCTGCCACTTGCGAGTTCTCCCAAAAAAACCGTCCCAACTCTCGCCATTTGAAGTAATGTATGGTCGCCCAGCACTGCCTCCAGGAATCTCCACCTCAACCCTTCTGGCACCCACTCGCATGTTTTACCCTCTCTTGTCTTTTATTCGTTCCCATATTTGGGAATATCAAAATCTCTTACCTGTTTTGCTCAGTGGTCAAATCCCACCTCCCCCCCTCCCTGGACAATGGGTCTATCTTTCTGACCCAGAGACAAGGTCTCTTTTAAATCCAAAGTGGTCCGAACCCCTCCAGGTTATTTTGTTCACTCCCACAGCCGCAAAACTTATCACAGGCCAACGTCAGGTTACCCCCTGGATTCACATCTCCCATCTTAAACCTGCTACCCCTCCTTCTTCACAACTCACCCATAATATTTGTCCACCTACCTACAGGTATACCTGCTCCAAGGGTTTCCCGACCAACCACTTCAACTTCGCCTGTCTTGACTCACCACCCATCCCAATCCAAATCCAAACCAACATCCTGGATACAGCACAGGAAACCTGTGACCCTTGGCCTCTCTCCTTTCTTGGCCTAATCGCCGCCCTACTTACTATATTACTCACCTGCTCAGCACTTACAAGCTGGCCGTCCGCGGCCAAAATTCTGTTGGCTGTTACCTATCTCCTAATCATCACAAGTTTTGTTCTTATCAAATGCCTCCTTTAGCTACCAAAATAACCCCCATTCTTACCTTCAAAATCACTACCCTCCTCTTTCTGATCCTTCCGTTAACTCAAACTTACCAACCTAACCCATATTATGCGCCAGGAAACTTTTCTTGGAAACTAATAAACGCCGTTACACAGACTGTAATCTCCACCTACCTCGACATGGGCAGCCGGTATTTAATTTTGATCTCTGTAAATTGTGGCCTAGCCTGTCCATAGTCCTGAAGGGGTGGGGTAGCTCCTCCACCAGAGGATGGGGATGTAGCTATGGCAACCTAGACGATGAAACCCAGCTCAAAAACGTTAACTTCTATGCCTGCCCCAACACGGGACTGGAACACTGCCATAAGCCCCGCCAGTTTCACTGTGCAACTTGGGGGTGTGAAACTATAGCCCCATGGAAAGGCAACTCCGACCCGTACATATCTCTCACTAGACTGCCATCCTCTTCTATCTGTACACAACCTAAGACCTGTAATCCACTACAACTTACCATTACTCTTTGGGATGCTTTTAGCCTTCAAAAGGCATGGGACACTGGCAAAACGTGGGGTCTTCGACTATACATGCCTGGAACTAACCCAGGTATGCTACCTACCGTCCAACGAAGACCTGTTCCACGCACTCCCAATCCCGTGGGACCACTACGCAAAGTAATTCTACATAAACCCATACCCACAGACTCAAAGATCCAACTCATAACTTCTTCCACTGTCTCCCCAAAAAGGGTGACAATCGTGTCACCCACCCTAAAGGCCCCCCCATCCCCTTGCCGCCTGATCGGTTCCTTCACTTGCTGACGGCGGTACACCACCTACTTAACATAACCCGTCCCTCTTTGGCAAAAGATTGCTAGTTATGCCTAAACCCATGACCCCCATATAACATGGGAGTTGGGGCAGTTTCTTCAGTGGACAATGCAGAAACAAACATAAAAATTCTTACCCTCACCGCTACACAAAATCAGCAACTATGTCCCTGGGGCACACACCTCTCACTAACGTTAGATGACCTCCAGGGACAAGGAACATGTCTCTTCTCCCCAGGGTTCCCAATAGCCACGTCCCCCCTTCGAACGTCCTGCAACAAGACCTCTCATATTAACATCACCACCCTCTTAATCAAACCATTCCCCGATTCGCTGTAGCACCCCCTACCACATGGTTTGCCTGCACCCGAGGGCTCTCCCCATGCATCAGCTTACAGCACCTCAATGACACAGAGGAACTGTGCATCCTGGTCCACATCCTACCCCAGGTATACATTTACAAAGGAATGGAAGGCAGGCAATGCCTCAAGCCTTTTAACACCACCTGCTCAAAACGGGAACTGTTAGTCCCTTTACTAATGGGACTAGGCATTGCCGGAGCTACAGCCATAGGCACGGCCTCTTTGGTTCTGGGCGACCAAAATCTTAGACAGCTCAGCACTCAAATTGACACTGATCTACACCTACTAGAATCTAGCGTGTCTCAACTAGAACAACAGCTTGACTCTCTCGCCGAGGTAGTATTACAAAATAGACAAGGCCTAGACCTCCTTTTTTTAAAACAAGGAGGGCTATGTATAAACTTGGGAGAAGCCTGCTGTTTTTATGCCAACAAATCAGGAATAATAAGAAAACCCTTGCTCAAATAAGAGACAATATAGAACATCGAGAGTCACAAAATCAGGCCCATGGAAACTGGTATCAGACCCTCTTCTCATGGCCCCCTGGCTCACCACCCTAGTTTCGGCAGTAGCCGGTCCAATAATCCTCCTCCTACTGGCTGTAACCCTAGGACCATGCATTATCAAATATCTCCTTACTTACATAAAAACCACTGTTTCAAACTTTTCAAATCAAAGCCTTAACCTCCTGTTACTTAATAGCTACCAACCTGTTCCAGTAGAAAATCCGGAGCTATAACGACCAAATTTCTCATCTAACTTTTCCCTTTTAGATATGCTTTCTTCCAGGTTCTCTATTTACCTCCACAGTCTGCTCCAAGACAGCTGGTTACTACCGTCCTCGTGCTCATTGGAAGACTGGCCGGAATGGGTCGCTGTTCTACATTTGCAAGGAACCTTCATAGAACTCTCATCTGCAGAAATCTACACCTTCAGCGCCTATCTTTGGGCCCTGTTCTGGCTGGTTCTGTACCCTTCCACCACCTTACCCCACAATGCCCCCGCCCAGCAGGAAGCAGCTAGAAAGAGTAATGACGCCCCTCCCCAAAGAAACAGAAAAGGTGGGAATGAAGGGTGCAGGAAACAGCCAGAGGGGTGGCTCCCAAAATGGCCCGAACACGGTAAAGCCACACTAGACAACAAAGTCCCTAGGTTCTGGCTTCTTCACACATGATTCCCCTCACGTGAAGTTCAACCTGCAAGCCTCCAATCATTTCCCATGACATAGCTAGCTTTGTTATACGTCCAATAGGACTATAACACAGCATCTGCCCACCCTACTCCCATGCCACTCCTCCAATAGAAACCTAGCACAGCCCCTTCTGGCCCCTATCAGGCTAATAAATACAGCCCTCTCCCTGCAACTCTCTCTCTTGCTTTTTCTCGGTTACAGACCCTCTCTGTAACAGCCCCTTGAATAAATCTCTTGGTCCCGGCTGGGTGTGGAGTCGTTACTGGTGCCAAAATCCTTTCAATAAGCCCTCAAGGCGATTTCTATGCAGCTAACCTGAGCACCACTAACAGACCACGTACTATTTTCAGAAAGCAGCACTGCTTCCAAGAATGTTGTGGGGAGTCATCAGATAACAACAGACTAAATTTAAAGAGGCTTCTTTTGGTTAAATTAGGAGAATTTGAGGGTGGAAAATATATACTTAGTTGATACAAGTTAAGTTTGTGGAAGGCTATAAAACCATGATACTACTTGGAAGAGAAAAAATAATTTAAAGTATGTGAAAAGTTCACTGTGATAACAGGTGAATATAATAAAATGTTTAGTTAAAAATTTGATTTTAGTACATAAGGGAGTATTATCATACCGGTCTACTAGGTTCTACTATTAAGTATATAGTTTACAAAAGACAAATATGTATTAATGATGTGCCTTTCAGATCTTCAAAAGCAGAGAGTATAACTGACCAGGGGCCCAGTGACTAGGCACATCCATCACCTATGGATACTGCAGAGGCTCACTCCTGGGCAGAACTCCTTCATTCCTAGGCAGGAATCCTTTGACATGTAACTTTGTCTCAGAGACTCCTTCCCATTGGCCTAGCTGAACTTTCTTTCTTTTTTCTTTTTTTTAAATTAGAGTCTCACTCCATCGCCAAGGCTGGAGTGCAGTGGTAAGCTCATGGCCACCCCAGCGTCGACCCACTGGCTCCAGCGATCCTTTGGCCTCAGTCTTCCAAGTAGCCAGAACTACAAGTGTGCGCTACCACATCCAGCTAATTTTTTTTTATT
>JAPVLO010005459.1:0-10054 GCA_027257055.1 Cephalopachus bancanus | reverse complement strand
TTAAATTCTCCATGCTTTATTGGGGAAAAATACTTTCTGGCAGTAATTACCAGCCATAATGTTAGTACATCATTTAAAATACTTGACTCTAAATGACACGCTTAAGAAATCTACAATTTCAGCCGGGCTTGGTGGCTCAGCCTCTAATCCCACGCCTTTGGGAGGCTGGGGTGAGTGGATTACCTGAGCCCGCGGGTTTGAGACCTGCCTGGGCAGCGAGACCTCATCTCTACAATAAATAAAAAAATCAGCCGGGTGTGGTAGTGCATGCCTGTAATTCCGGTTACTTGGAAGGCTGAGGTGGAAGGATCACTGGAGCCCAGCAGGTTGAGGCTGCAGTGGCCGGGAGCGGCAACTGTGCTCCAATCTGGGTGACTGAGTGAGACTCCAACTCAAAAAAAAAAACAACAAAAAACAAAACTACAATTTCAGCAGAGAGTGAACTTAACCTAGGTCAATTACTCATGCCTTCACAAAGAAAATAATGTATAAATTAAATTTTGAAGGATAAGCTAAATTTGGTAAACCTTAAAGGGGATGAAAGAGCATCTTAGGAGAAATAAATAATGGGTAAAGGTGAAGAATCATGTCCCCGGTTACAGAGAGTGAATAAAATAATGATAAGAGTGCCATCTTTGTCATCAGGGGAGATTCGGATGGCCACATCTGAAACTTACTATTTAATGTTGTTGTGGTCCCACATTCATTACTATAAACTGGACATGATAATGTTGTCTATGTCATAGAGCTCTTCTGAAGGTTAAGTGCTATGAGGCATAATACGGACAAGCAAACTCTTGTCCTCTTTCTCTTAGGTAGACAGATTGGTGACTTCTCCCAATATGCCCTGCAATGACCAAGTGGCCATGTGACACATCAGTGCAGATAATGTGTGCTGCTGTCAGCCTTGATGCATGGGAGCACTCTTCATGTCAACTTGATGCCTCTCTCCTGAAGAGTACAGTGATTCTGGAAGCCTTGCAAGAAGACAGAAAAGCTGGAAAATGTCAATGAATATTATCCCAAAATAATCTCTTGGTTGGTGGGGAGGCGTCTTCTGATCAGAAACACACTTTCTGGGCTTTACGCAAGCAGCATCAACTTCTATCACATCAATCCACTGAGATTTTGCAGGTGTATCTGTTTGTCTGACCTGGAGTATAGTTGTGTGTTCTCATGGCAAGTCTTCACCACAGTGGCTGCTAAGAGCTGTTAGTACATCATTTAAAATCATTTCCTCTCTAGGCACATTGTAGCACAGCTTTCTGATGTTCTTGCTGAAGGTGGAAGTGCTCAAACAAGAATAGCCTGGAAAGAGAACATTTGGAGTCAGAGTTTACTGAAATCTTTAAAAGATCTCTTCTTTGTGGATTTTTAAAAAAATCTTTCTCTGCTGGGTACAGTAGCTCAGCCTGTAATCCCAGCACTTTGGGAGACTGAGGTGAGAGGATTGCCTGAGCTCTGGGGTTCAAGACCAGCCTGAGAAACTTGGTGAGAACTTGTCTCTAAAATAAAACATGAAAACTAGCTGAGTATGGTGGCATGTGTCTGTAGTTCCAGCTATTTGGAAGGTTCAGGTGGAAGTTCGCCTAATCACAGCAGGTCAAGGCTGTGGTGGCCGTGTGTGTGACACTGTACTCCAGCCTGGTGACAGAGTGAGAATCTACTAAAAAAAAAAATCTTTCTCTGAATTTCTGGGGACTTGAAGAGGAAACGTCCACCTTCAAGACACCAAATTGTGCTGAAATGAGAGTTCCCCCTTATGGTTTCTAGAAGCCATACCCTAGCAGATCCAGCTAGGAGAGGATTGGGAGGAATATTTCTTATTTTTCTTTTAGACTAGTAAACTGACACTTTTCTGGTCTACGTATTCTAAGTTTTTTTTTTCCTTTGGACTTCCGCCTGTCCACACAGAAGACTCACACAGGAGTCTCAATTACTTGGGCTCACTTTGTCACCCAGACTGGAGTGCTCATGGCCACTGCAACCTCAACCTGCTCAGCTCAGATGATCCTTCCACTTAAGCCTTTCAAGTAGCTGGAACCACAGGCATGTGCTACCTCACCCACTTAATTTTTGGATTTATCATAGAGACCAGGTCTCACCAAGTTGCACAGGCTGGTCTCAAACCCCTGGGTTCAGGCAATCCTCTCACCTGTACCTCCCAAAGTGCTGGGATTACAGGGATGAGCCACAGTGACCAGCTTGAATTGGGAGGACTTTTTCAACCAGGAAAGGTCCCACTCAGAGAGCACATTATCCAAAGACTTTCAAACTGCTATTAGGGTCAGCATCTTTTTTCTCACCAAATCTATACCATAGTCTAGATAATAATCCTATCTGTCATCCTTCAAAGTGATCTGAAAGGTACCTCCAGAAAACCGAGGACAATCGTTTTTTCAAAAACTTTAGGGTTAATGGATATAATTACACTCTCCATTGAATGACCAAATAATTACTAGAATCTGGGTCTTTGGTTTCCTACTCCTTGTCAGACTGTCCTCCAAGGCCTGCTCAAGTTACATTTGACAGTATCCACTGGTGGGAAAGAAGAAAAGAGAATGGGAGCTAATGGAATATCCAATGGCTCCAAATGAAAACCAATCAACCAACAAACAACCTTCTTGACACCTGAAGCCAACCAGATGGGAATTAGAAAAATGGAAATCATATTGCCTTTTTGCAAGACACTCTTTGTCATCACCCTTTTATTCCTGAGTGCTCTTTAAAAGGACTATTTTCTTTGTTTAATCAAGAGAGTAGACTATATTTGGCAACTTAATTCCTGCTATTTCTCTTTGTTGCTATGAGTTCTTTACAGCCAAGGTCTCCACAATTAGCACCTCTTCCTACTCAGCTTATTAAAATTAATAATTGTTGCTGACTAACATGTTGACCAGTGATGATTAAAAAAAAAAACTGGAAACAAGTAGCTGTAGGCAGACATTTCAAGCACAAGTAATTGAGTCTACTGTGTGAATTGCACATAGGCAGATGTCCAAAGACAAAAGAATTTAGAATGTATAGACCAGAAAAGTCTCAATGTGCTAGTTTTATAAACAACTTTATAGATATATAGCTATGATAAATAGATGATTAAATAGACAGAAAAATATACATGGTATACATTTACATATCTCATGATGACTCAAAAGTAAACTCACTTGAATATATTTAAGTGCTTGAGTTAATTTAAATAAATTAATTTAAATGCTTAAATTCAACAAAACCTTACTTATCCATTCTCATTGAGGGAACCATCTTCTAGAATACAGGTTTTCTCCACTAGGTAAGTGTTCTAGGAACCCATCTGCATAAGTGTACCAGCTATCATTGGTGTGAGAGGCTGCATTCATCTTCAGTGAGTTTTTTTGGAGATTCTTTCAACAGCAATTTCCCATTTCATGATTGATGATTTATGAGCACATCTGTCCACACTGTGCAGAGTGTTTAGCAGTATTTTGACCTAAAACAGCATAACTTGGTGCCCCACCCTTCCCATTCACGAGTGAATTTTTTCCCCCCGATGAAAAAAGTTCTCAAAGGGGAAATGTTTTGCCAGTGTTGAATTGGTGAAACAAAAAAATGACAGAAGCCCTAAAAGACATCAAAATTGGAGACGGGGCAAGATGGTGACGGCATAGGTGAACTGGTGAGATTCTCTGAACGTGAGTTCCCAAAAAGGCTATTACTTCTCTTCCCCCATCCCCCAGCCCACCACCAACCGTGCTGGTGCCAGGCCCGGGAACTTCCCACGCAAGGCCAGATATTGTGCACCCCCACCACTGCTGCTGTTCTACTCATGTGTGGAAGTCTCCGGTCCCAGCCCCCTCCAGATCCCTCCCCAGCTGCATTGTCTCCAGCCCGACACCCGGCACCCAGCACCAAGGGTCACACAGGGAGGCTCTGGGCGCCCACCCCTCAAAGACTCTGGTCCCTTTCCTGGCCGGAGTACCCTGTAGGGGGCCCAGCGCCACTCTCGCCGCTCACTGCCTTCCCTTTGGAACTTTGGAGCTCTGGAACTCCGGGTCCACCCTGGCTAAGGCACTCAGCGTGAGACCCCAAGCCGGAGGACCCAGACAAGCGGAGAAAAACAGATCTGTTTAAACTGCCTCGCCATTCTCCAGGCAGAGACTTCCATTGCCCCGCCCACCTATCAACAAACTACCTCATTTCCTAAGGCCAGATATTGCAGCGTGTGGGGGAGTTTTGGGTCCCTGCTCCCTCCGGCCCTCTCCCCGGCTCCATTGTCTCCAGCCCGACACCTGGCACCCGGCACCGCCGGTCACACAGGGAGGCTCTGGGCGCCCGCCGCTCAGAGACTCCAGTCCCTTTCCTGGCTGGAGTACCCTGTGGGGGCCCAGAGCCACTCTTGCCGCCCACTGTCTGCCCTTTGGAACTTTGGAGCTCTGGAACGCTGGGCCCACCCTGACTGAGGCACTCACTGTGAGACCCCAAACCGGGGGACCCAGACAAGTGGAGAAAAACAGATCTGGGTAAACTACCTTGCTATTCTCCAGGCAGAGACTTCCACTGCCCCGTCCAGCTATCAACAACCTTTACCTCAGTTTCTAAGGCAAAGCCCCACCCCTACACAGCAACGAAAAACAAAGGGGAGAGGCTGGAATCAGAGATCACAGAAGTGACTCTAGTCTGATTGCTTATTTTGACTTATGATTTTATCATTGAAACTGTTGGTTTAGATTACGTTTGGTGTTTACCTTCTGACTTAAACTGTTTCTTGATTTTATTGGCCTGTCTCTATGTAACTATCAGTATTCTTTAGGGAATCTTTCTTACCTGTCTTTCTTCACTTCTTCCCGGCCCTGTGTCTCTCTCTCACCTGATAGTTGGTATGTATATCTGTTTTCCCTCTCGCACTTCTCTCTTTCTAACTCCCTACTGGACCCCCCTTCCTCCATTATTTTCCTCTTTTATATGCCCCCTTTTTAAATCTAGGGACCAAGGCTGCATACTGGTGAATAGACAGACTGTAAAGCAGAGGGAAAAGTGAACAAAGCCAGAAGACGCTCATAAGGAAGAACAGGTCATTGCTTAAGAGAAATAAAAGCAACCCCACCTTCCCTCAAAAACAGAATTGAAGAGGGGGAGGGAAAGGGGGAGAGAGAGAAAAATCTACAGAAATGAAGAAAAACCAAAAGAAGAGTATGGGTCTCTCCCAGACGCCTGGGAGAGCAGACATTGAGAAAACTGACTTTGGAATGCAAACAATGAAAAGTCCCCAGAATGAAGGGTCTCAAAATGCAAATGTAGATATCGAAACAATAGTGGAGAGATTAAAAAGAATTGAGGAGACACAAGAAGAAACTAGGAAGGAGCTGATATCTGAGATAACAGTAATAAAGAATACTGTGAATGAAATAAATAACAAATTGATAAGCATGGAAAGCAGAATTACCCAAGCAGAAGAAAGAATCTCAGAGCTTGAGGACCAAAATATAGAAATAACCCAAACTCTTAAAAACACAGAAAATAAGCTCCAAAAGACAGAACAAAACCTTCAAGAGATGAGTAACTACCTCAAGAGGCCTAACCTAAGAGTAATCGGACTCCCTGAGGCAGAAAGAGAAACAGAGACCACATTGGAACAAAATTTCCATGAGATCATTCAAGAAAACTTCCCTTATCTAATCAGTGATGCAAAAGTTCAAACACAAGAGATTCAGAGAACCCCCACAAGACAACAAATGAGAAGACCAACTCCTAGACACATAATAATTCGCCTAAACAAAGTAGGCACAAAAGAAAAAATCCTAAAGGCAGCAAGAGAAAAAGGTCAGATCACCTACCATGGAAGACCAATCAGAATAGCAGCAGATTTATCTGGAGAAACCCTGCAGGCTAGGAGAGCTTGGAGCCCTATCTTCAAAGTCCTAAAAGATAAACAATTTCAACCAAGAATAACCTACCCGGTCAAGCTAAGCTTCATCAGTGAGGGAGAATTAAAATCTTTCCCAGATATCCAATCCCTAAGAACTTATGCTGCCACCAAACCATCTCTACATGAAACACTTAAGAAAGTACTAAACACAGAAGAAAAGGAAAAAAGAACAACATTCTTCACAAGAATACAGGGAAAAGAATAAAATATAGAAGAACCAACCCCAAAACCAAAAGAAAGACAAAAAAAAAAAAAAAGAAAAAAGAAAAAACCAAGTGGAAGAACAACAATGCCATGATAGGGACAAACTCTCACATTTCAATAATTAGTCTGATATGAATGGACTAAACGCACCACTGAAAAGACATAGAATGACAAAATGGATAAAATATCACCAGGCAACAATATACTGCCTTCAAGAGACCCATCTCACTAGAAAGGACATACACAGACTCAAAGTAAGAGGATGGGAAACAAATTTTCAGGCAAATGGAACACAAAAGAAAGGAGGAGTCGCGATCCTAATTTCAGACAAAATACCATTTAAGCTATCAAAAATTTAAAAAGATACAGAGGGCCACTACATAATGATAAAAGGTTCACTCCATCAACAAGAAATATCTATCCTAAACATATATGCACCCAACGTAGGTGCGCCAACATTCATAAAGCAACTTCTAGGAAAACTAAAGAAAGACATTGATTCTAACACCATAATAACTGGGGACTTTAATACACCACTCACAACCTTAGACAGGTCATCAGGACAAAAAATCAGCAAGGAGATCTGGAACCTCAATGAGACTCTGGACCAAATGGACTTAATTGATACCTATAGAACATTCCATCCAAAGACCACAGAATACACATTCTACTCATCACCACATGGAACATATTCTAAGATCGACCACATAATTGGACACAAATCAAGTATAAGCAAATTTAAAAGGACTGAAATTCTACCACGCACCATCTCGGACCACAGTGGAATAAAAATAAACATTGACACCAACAAAGTTCCCCCAAAACCCACAAAGACATGGACACTAAACAGCATGATGCTAAATAACTCCTGGGTCAATGATGACATCGAAACAGACATCAAAAGATATCTGGAAACAAATGAAAATGAAGAAACATCTTACCAAATTCTCTGGGATGCCTTAAAAGCTGTAATAAGAGGGGAATTTATATCCCTACAAACACACATGAGGAAAATGGAAGGAACAGAAATTAACAACCTAACAAGCCACCTAAAGAAGCTGGAAAAGCAAGACCACAAAAATCCTAATTTCAGCAGAAGAATCCAGATCACCAAAATAAAAGCCCAAATCCAGGACATAGAAGACAAAAAGATAATAGAAAAAATCAATGAAACAAAAAGCTGGTTCTTCGAAAGAATAAACAAGATCGATGGTCCCCTAGCTAGACTGACCAAGAAAAAACGAGAAAAAAACCAAATAAGCACAATCAGAAACACAAAAGATGAAGTCATATCTGACCCTGAAGAAATACAAAAGATCATTAGAGACTACTACGTACACTTGAATAGAAACAAACTTGAAAACCTTAAGGAAATGGAGGACTTTCTGACATCACACAACCTACCTAAGTTGGAACAAGAAGAAATTGAGACCCTAAATAAACCAATAACAATCAAGGAAATCGACTACGTAATAAGAAAACTTCCTACAAAAAAAAGCCCTGGTCCAGATGGCTTTCGAGCAGAATTCTATAAGGCATTTAAGGAGGAGCTGATACCAATCCTACTGAAGGTATTCCAGGCGATTGAAAAAGATGGAACGCTCCCCAAATCATTTTACGAAGCCAACATCACATTGATACCCAAGCCAGGTAAAGATCCAGCAAAGAAAGAGAACTACAGGCCAATATCTTTGATGAACATAGATGCTAAAATTCTCAACAAGATCCTAGCAAACCGGATTCAGCAATACATCTCAAAAATCATCCATCATGACCAAGTAGGCTTCATTCCTGGGTGCAAGGCTGGTTCAACATTCGTAAAACCATAAATGTTATTAAATACATCAACAGATGTCAAAACAAAAACCACATGATTATATCATTAGATGCAGAAAAAGCTTTTGATAAAATCCAGCACCCCTTCTTGATAAAAACCCTTGAACATCTAGGCATACAGGGAACATACCTCAAAATAGTAAAAGCCATCTACGAGAAACCCACAGCAAGCATACTCCTAAATGGACAAAAATTAGAACCATTTCCCCTGAAAACTGGAACAAGACAAGGATGCCCACTCTCACCCCTCTTGTTCAACATAGTATTGGAAGTCCTGGCTCGAGCAATCAGAGAAGAGAAGGCAATCAGGGGTATCCAAATAGGAAAAGAGGAAGTCAAGTTACCTCTCTTTGCAGACGACATGATTGTATACCTTGAAAACCCAAGAGAATCTGTCAAAAACTTCCTTACACTGATAAAGACCTTTGGCAAAATCTCAGGATACAAAATAAATGTACAAAAGACAATTGCATTTCTCTACACCAATAATAAACAAACAGAAACCCAAATAAAAAACATAATTCCATTCACAATACCCGCAAAAAAAATGAAATACCTTGGCATCTTCCTAACCAGAGATGTGAAAGACCTTTACAAGGAAAACTACAAAACACTGCTCAAAGAAATCAAAGATGACACAAACAAGTGGAAAAATATCCCCTGCTCATGGATCGGAAGAATCAACATTGTGAAGATGTCCATCTTACCTAAGGCAATCTATAAATTCAATGCAATACCCATCAAATTACCAGCAACATTCTTCTCAGACCTAGAAAAAACAATGCAGGAATTCATATGGAAACACAAACGTCCAAGAATAGCCAGAAGAATCCTCAGCAAAAAAAAACAAAGCAGGTAGTATCACACTACCAGACTTCAAACTTTACTATAAAGCTACAATCATCAAAACAGCTTGGTATTGGTATAGGAACAGGCATATAGATCAATGGAATAGAATTGAGATTCCAGAAGCAAAACCTCAATATCTCAACCAACTCATCTTTGACAAAGCCTCCACCACCTACCACTGGGGAGACGAGAACCTATTCAGTAAATGGTGCTGGGAAAACTGGCTGACCACATGCAGAAGATTGAAACAGGACCCCTATTTATCCCCATGCACAAAGGTTAATTCCAAATGGATCAGAGACCTAAATGTAAAACCTCAAACCATAAGAACCTTAGAAAATGAAGGAAAAACCATCATGGAAATCGGAACTGGCATCCAATTCCTGAACAAAATCCAAAACCCACAGCTCATAAGAGAGAAAATAGACAAGTGGGACCTTATTAAACTGACAAGCTTCTGCAAAGCCAAAGAAACCATCAAGACAGAAGGGATACAGCCTACAGACTTGGAAAAAGTATTTGCCAACTCAGGTCCAACAAAGGCTTAACATCCTGGATCAACAAGGAACTCAAGTGTGCAGAAAAGAAAAAAACAAACAACCCCATTATAAAATGTGCAAAAGATATGAACAGACACTTCACAAAGGAAAACATCCGAGCAGCCAACAAACACATGAAGAAATGTTCAACCTCACTAATCATCAGGGAGATGCAAATCAAAACCACACTGAGATACCACCTAATCCCAGTCAGAATGGCAATTATCAACAACTCAAAAAAAAAAAAAAAAATAACAGCTGCTGGAGAGGGTGTGGTGAAAAGGGAACACTTCTACACTGTTGGTGGGAGTGTAAACTAGTGCAACCTCTGTGGAAAGTAGTGTGGCGATTCTTAAAAGCTCTAAATACCAACCTCCCATATGACCCTGCAATCCCCCTGCTGGGAATATATCCTGAAGAACACAAATCACTCTATAAAAAAGATACCTGCACACGCATGTTTATCGCAGCATTGTTCACAATAGCAAGAACCTGGAAACAGCCATGCTGCCCGTCAAAAGAGGACTGGATTTAAAAAATGTGGTACATATACACGATGGAATACTATGCAGTCATAAAAAAGAACAAAATCATGAATTTCGCAGCAACCTGGATGGAACTAGAGTCTATAATACTGAGTGACCTCTCACAGAAACAAAGATCCGAGTATCACATGTTCTCACTCATATAATGGACCTTAAACATCCAATGCAATACTATACGA